>UZAN01044244.1:11411-22813 GCA_900618425.1 Echinostoma caproni | reverse complement strand
GGGGGGGGGGCAGAAATATGGGACAATATAAGGACTATGAGACTGAATTGTATTTTCCGGATGAGGACAGTCGTCAAGATGTTCACCTGAGCCATAGACCTATTTTCGGTCATCCACTTTGTTATAGGTTCGTTTTTCACCCGAGCTACGAGAACCGAGAACCGACAATTGGAAGATTTGACGAAATTCACCACATGAACAACTCAAATCCTCCGTTTCTCTCATGTAATATGTAATCGGACTGGAATTTTTCCAACCGAATTGTAACCCTAAGGGCTAGTACTGAGATGCACAACCTGTTAGGCCTGCATTCGGCTCGCAAAGATGGATTGTGTAGCATTGTGTATAAGGAAAATGAAAAGCGATCTAATCAACTGCCCAGTAACCCAGTGGGTTGTGTGCTTGCGCTCTACCTCTAAGGTCTGGCGTTCGATCCCCAGTTGGGTCGATCGATTCGCACTGCTTATGAGACCAACCAGGTCGAAACAGCTATCCAGTGCTTCCTAGCTTTTCAGTACAAGCTCCATTTGCCCGTCACAAGAGGAGATTCACCATATATAAGTATGCATTTGAAATAAAACACCAAATGAACATTTCGTATCAACTAATTTCTTCAGAAAGTTAATAGATTCACCCGCTGCTGTTTTCTGTACCTAGTGAGCCTCCTTTTTACAAGTTCCGTTTGTTTGTTTTTTTGTTATAAATTCTATGCACGATTTAGGTGCGAGCGTTAGTAACAGTTGTACATCTCAAATCACATTTCCCCCAGTAGCCGCTTTTGCACTCAGTCATCTCTCCCGTTGTTATCACCCTCGGAGACCGTCAGCCCGGCATCTTCCACACGGAGAAGCGTGTTTCTTTTTTTTCGTCTGACAGAGAAGGCGGGGGAAAAAATAAAATAACTGTAGTTGTATTAGATTACAAGAGATCAACGTCATCGGTGCACAATTCTTGGTTGGGTTGTCTGTGCACTCCATTCGTATCAACCCGGCGAGTTGCACTTGATGAACTAAGCATGTTTTGAAGCATTTCAAGATAGTGTAATATATGACCAGAGTGTGCAGCAGAAGATATTTCACTCCAAAAGAACATTGTCAAACAAACAGTTGGGGGTGCACATCAAAACACAGAACACACACATACACACACAAACTTTTTGGTCATCCACTGTTAGGTGATTCTACAGTACCCCTGTTGAAGGATCTGTAAAAAGAGGTTCCAAGACTTTTGGAGGGTTATCACCACGGTTTCGTATCTTGGTTTCTACCTACTCCCTTACGATTAGCACACAACAGTTCTGACGAGCTTGCTTGAGTATACAACAGACAGATATGTGGTCTCCATTTAACACGGGACCTAGGGCAATTTTGTGTTGCCTAGGTAAATCATCTGATTTGCTGCATTTGTTCGAACGGGGCGCTCGCTCCTCGGGGAGGAGGGGACGGGGTGGGGTTAGTGATTCAAGTATTTGTGACCAGGGCCATATTTTGTCTCGCCGGAGTAATTGTTCTTCAGGAGAACGCTTTAGGGAGAGGATCACTGCAATCTGTCGGGCAGCACACTGGCTGAACATGATTAAGGATGGTGGTGGCGCAGTGGCTTGGTCACCGTCACCGGTGTTCTTTGGTCCCTATGATCCGAGGTCCGAGAACGACACCTAACGTTGGTGGTAGGCAGCTGTGCTGTCGTCCGGTTCAATACCACGCCTAACCTATCGGGACCTTATGTAGTTCGCGATTCAAAGCCCCGGGGCTTAGATTACCGGTTTTCATCACTGAACAGCAGGTCCTCGTAACTATGTGGCTCTCCCCGTTTGCTGTTCATCACACGAAATTGTGTAATAAAATCATTCTTAAACTGATGGTAAACTAACAGGCTAGGATACATACGTATAAACACACCTACGCGTACGCGCGCTAGGAAAGCGGTCGAGATGGTATTGGATTTGAAACCACGGATAGTCACAATGTCGTCAGCTTCTCGCCCCTCCGTTCCTGCTCGATGGTTCCCCGCGACAGTGTATGAATTCACCGATCCAACTGATTACGTTCTGCTTATGAGGTTCCGGGAGAAACAACAACAACAACAACACTGAGATTGACGAATTGTTTTCCTGCGACAGAAGCAATTCTTTATCCATGTTGGAATAGGTAATCAACATGATTGAGGAGGTAGAACTGGAATCAAATCTTCGTGATTCCATTAGTATGACGTGTGCCAAATCAGCAATAACATAGCATGTGTAGCAGCTGTGCAGAATAATTCATTCGTAGCACAGTTTACTGCCCCCGTAAACAGAGTGTGTCGTGGAGCACAAGCGGTCCTTGCAATTTTTTACCCCGATATTTTTTTCCGTCAGCCTGAAAGAAGCATTCCACTGCCACGAGTTTGCATTTATCAACCAAGATCAGTGGGACAAATACAATGGAAAGTTCCACCGAACACACAAGCTAGTTAATAACAAGTGGATCGTGTGTGTGTGTGTGTGTGTGTGTGATAAAAGAGGTAATTTATTAAATCGTAAAATAGTCCCATAGACAATGTAGAAATCGGTATTCGCGAAGAAATTCCTTTCGATATATTGCATTAGGCGTTCACGTATATAAATACAGGTATCTGATCGACCGATTAAAGCTCAGCTAGTTAGTTAGTCGGTGGTGGCTCGGTGGTAATGTCACCACAACTATCACCCCGGGGATGTGTGTTCAAATCCCACTATCACCGCCTGACTTTTCCCATTGTGTGTGTGTGTGTGTTGAATGGTAGCCCCGTTGGATTGGTCGCTTTTATCCTCCCAAAAATTGTATTATTGTGTATTCAATAAAAGGAAAGAAAAATAAAGGGCAAAGAAAAAATGATGACAGAGGTGAGANGGCCTTGATATATATATATATATATATATATATATATATATATATATATATCAAGGCCAGTGATCATCCGTTACAGATTATATCAGTTGTTATGCATGACATATAGTTTCTACTGTACCTTAAGTAATTTCATCCCGCTCTCTCGTCTTAGCTCACAACTTTTGATCATTTTGATCTGCCCATCTCTCTCTCTCTCTGTGAAGTTTTCCACGTTTTCAACTTCACCCTCTCACTCCCACCAAGAATATCACTGTAGCATTGTCATATTCCATTTCCTCTGTTCGCTTGCCTCTGTCATCATTACTAGATGAGCTAATCAGTCAGTTTATTACCACATAGCGTCCCAACAACAGCAACAACATTAACATCAACAAAATTACAGTTAGACTCAGCAACACAGAACTCATATTGATTCATTAAAAAAATTATCCAATACTCAAAACAGGAATTGACAACAATGAGCTTAGGCAGAAATTAGATGGTTCGCGGACAATTAATGAGGTGAATTTCTTTCGTATACTCTCATCGGTCGCGTACGTACAATATTGAACAAGATAGATAAGTGAGACGAACTAAGAAATCTAGTTACTATTAGCCGTGAGTGTTCAAGGAACCAATTCATCTGATTGAATCTGAGGTCATCATGCCAATAGAGTTCATCGTTTGCCTTCCTCAACTGACGACACTGTTCACTGTATTGACGTGTAACGCACAGTAAAAATACGTACCAGCTGACTATTGTTTTTGTCTCATGTCATATCTATCTCCCTACTCATGACCAAGACCATTACCAGTTGGTGGAAGAGGTGACAAGGTTAGCACGGGTTCGAAATCGAGGCTCACCTTGTTGCTCCAGCTGCATGTCGTTCCGGTTGTAGCCTTGGTACGCTCACTTTAGTGAAACTACTGTGGTCACGATAAGTCAGCGAACGGCAGGTCTCAAACAGAACACGAACACCCATTGAACCCCCGTAGCAGCTGATCAGACAGCTTTTCAGTTTTCTTATGCACAACAGTATTTGTCAAGTATTTACAAAAATTTTAATAGGATTTAATAATTCGTATTGTGATCCTCATCCTCCAGCCTCGGTGATTGAATTTTCTATCAGTGTAGATCTCACCCATCCCATTCCCGTGAAATTCCGACGGAAGAAAACACCACGTCCGTTTCGCTTCACGTGAACAAAACGAAAATTCTCGTCAATTTTTACGCCTAAATTTCGAGGAATCATGTTTGGAAATTTCATTTTCTACGCAAACATTTGGTTTCTATACTCGCTTGCCTCGTTTTGGGTTCCCGATTATATCGATCATGAAAAGCAATAATGTGTCCGTGACTAACACGACAAACTGATTTGGCATGCGAAACATCTCTGCGAGGTCACCAAACACGTAATTAATGTTCGAAGCATCAATATTTTCCATTTAGTTCCCTACCCCCCTTCCCCCCTACCCCCAGAGTGACCTTAACACGTTTCCTCTTCATCCAAATGACAAAATAGCTATGAATCCGCCATAGTTGTGATGTGAACTCATCATATCAATGACCTACAATAACCCCATACGCACATAATGATGCGTCATTATGCCCGACTGCCTGTCCGGCACGGAACCTACCGGGCAGAGTAGAACAGAGGGGACGGTTGGGTCTGACCACAGATTGCATGCACGACAAAGTTTGTGCATCCATCTAACCAGACACGGTCGTGCCACAGGCAAACGGACCAGATTCAACAATGGACCAGTCAGAATACAGCCAGTCGAAAGCGGATGGGAAGAACGGAATATGGGTGTGGGACTGGACCGACGCAACTGAAACAGATATCCAATTGAGATCATTTCTCACTCAATTACCAGGATCTTTTCTTACTGGAACAAATTGTTATTTTTTTCTAAACCTAGGTTCGATGTGACAGATGCGGAAGGGCTGCACATGTCTCTTTTCATCCCCAAATCATGGATTACACATGCACATAGCACAGCATTAGATCGACCTCGAGACAGTGACTAAATGTGTACTCCGAAGGCTTCCAAATTCAGTTGCTTTCTTGATTCAGAGGACTCGACTTCAGGACATAAAATGGGCTACGTAACAAACTCGGTACATCTAGTATCAGTGCGCGTTCTGAGGCCATTAGACGCGGCTACACAGACGGCCGAATACGAAGTGCAGTCCTCGAACGAATTCCGTCGGAATCGTTGTCATAAGGCCTCAGTAGGTTAGGCTTGGTAATAAATCAAACGAGAGCAAAGCTGTCTGTCACCAACGTTGGGTGGACGTGGCGAGGTTCAAACCTCGGACGATAGTACGCCGGTGACAGCGACTATACCACTCCGCCACCACCGCGTAATCTATCACTTCGACATAACGAACGATCGTGTAACGAGATGACCACCAATTATGAACCGCCTATCTCCAATCGATTCCTGATGTAGTGAAACCACGGGCGCAGCCATTTTGAATTTTAATGAGTCTCACTGGACCTTTGGTCCATGGTTGCTTTTTTATTTTCCCTGTCTTGAAGGTGACTGGAATCCCCCCACGAAGAACCTACTGCAAGGAGTGTGTCCTACCTGTGCATCGAGAGCGTCAGTTATTGGTCAGGGATTGTTCGGCCTTTTGGAACGACGCTAGTGTTGCAAGATCTCGGGCTGCGTTTCCCGGAGTCAACCTTCTGCCAGTGTGTTTCGATTGGATTCAGATCTGGGGTCGGTCCCGGCATATTACACTGGCACCGAGCGATGATGTATGACAGAATACAGGGAGCAGTTTATGCTATCTACCCTCTACACTGCGAGACATCTTTCATTATTACTCACAGTTAAAAATGATGACTTATCTACTTAAAGCACCATTCTTGGACTAGTCCGTTCGATTTCTCAGGCACCTGACACTGTTGTCATGTGGGTTTGGGTGTGGGTTCCACTCCCTAGGCGTTCGTTTGTTCGTTTGTTCGTTCGTTCGTTCGTTCCCCACATGTTGCATACAATTTATTCATCATAGCAAATACACACTGTTAATGTGCTTCAATATCCAGTGCTCTTTGTCGGTCATCGCACAATTTGAGTTTATCGCTCTGAAATTAACGACATTGCCACATACAGTTCGTTAGTATTATCTTTCGGATGGCGACGAAAATGACCCCGAGTGAATGAGGAAACTTAAATTCCACAGCCCAAGAGTCCGAACAAATTCGAATATGGCCATCTTCGGGCACTGGTGGTCCAGTGCTGATGTCATCAAATTATTACTCCGGAGGACGTGTATTCGATTCCCGCCAAAACCATAGCCCAACAGCCCCTTTCTGTGTTGTGGGATAGTTCTTGGATTGGCCGCTTCCCCCGTTCTGAAAATTGTATCGTTGCATGTTCAGTAGCGAGAAATAAAGTGAAAAATAAACAAAAGAAGGAGAAAGACGAGTCAGATGCGATCAAAAACATACAATATGTTTATCAAAAAAGGCTGTGATTCTCCATAGCCGTTCAACTCATCTGGCCGATGGTTACCGCGGGGACGCGGTAGATGCAAATCGTATCGCGCTCCAGTTCAGAACGAACATGGCCGCAACTGATGGCACCTTCCAACTGTGCACGTAAACACACACACACATATACACGGAACCTTCGCCCGTTCGCAGAGGATAAATTGTGCCACTGTGCCTCTTTTACATTTTGAACCAGATTAGTTGTGCCGCCACTGTGGGAGTTGTAGTATTCGGAATAGGAATCGAAATCGAATAGCGCAAACTCGGTATCGGACTGAAAACCCACTGAATAGTGCAAAGTCAGGTAGAACCAAGACGGGCTGTGGATACAGTTAACTCTGTTCAGAAAACCATGGAAAAATATATTACAAGCACCAAACAATCATTGGTCGATTCGTGAATGTCCAATCGACAAGGATATGGTTTATCTGTTTGCCTTCTTGCACTCAGCCAATCCGGATGATGTCAATTGAGAACACAGGGTTGTCGGTTATCCCGCTTCTTGATTGGTTACCTGGAAACTGTACCGCGGTGCGTGCGTACTCATTACACGATCACCACAGAGTTTTACAACAGTTAAGGTCACTAGAACCGCGACTGAGTGATGTCGAGTAATTAAATGTCGGATACGTATTGACAACTATCCTTTCCCTGTGTTACTTCAGTTTATACAAATTGTGTGACATGTGACACGATCTTTTGGCGGGGTGGGGTAGGAGATGGGCTTGGTTAATTTCTCACATTACGCTCCCATCCCGTTCCCCAATCGCGTAAACCCGATCAGTTGGAACCATCTGGTACGAAACCATGTGCAGTTCGTTGATAGTCGATCTGACCCTCACGCTTCCTGTGAATGCTTCTGAATGGCTGTGTGAGGATGATAATTTGCAATATGAGAACACGCTGAATCATTGGCTGCATCAGACGCATAGGGGGAGGAGAACGGACTGAGCACACACACACTCACACACACTCTCTCACTGTGGGTTGATTGAGTGAATGTGTGAGCTAGTGAATGAGCACATGAGACACAGACAGTACATGCAAAACCAGGTCTAGCACAGAAAGCTTTACTTCGTTATGCAAAGAGGAACTCGGTTTCTTTTCCTAATCGTCTGATTCCTGATCCGTTTTGACAATGGAATTGGCAGAAATCTAGGTGATTGTTGTAGGAGTAGATGACTCACAATGTGGTGAAATGTGCTGCACGACGGAGAGAGCAATAGGTTGTAAATGCAACACAAAAGCGAAGCGCACAAACTTATCACTCGGGACAACCAGCAAGACAATCGGCAAAACGGACAAGATGATCACCCTATACAGGGAGTACAACTTGCATCTGACCATAATCGGGATTCAGGGATAGCCGTACCACACAGTTATCGATCGGCATATCTATTTACCTCATGGAGCCATCCATCAGATACAGCTCCATAAAGACTAGGCATACCATTCACTGACGTGTTGCTAGGCGAAGATGCATGTAGGTTGAAAGCTTCAAATAATGTGGAATAATGGTTGCTCGGGATGTGGTGGGATCCCACTGAGGACTGGCACTGCCCCTGAAGTCGCATTGATGATATTGCCTAGCTTGGCTACGAAACATCTACGAACAACACTTACAGCTCGGAGAACTCACCAACATCAACAGGTTGCAAGCTTTTCTGAATAACTTGAGCGCCAGCGTAGCCTTGTTCGGTATGCTTTTTGTACCTTCAAAGTGTAAAATAATACTAAAAGACTGGATTGGTCCAGCCTCACTCAAAATGGGGAAGTGATAGAGTAAGTGAATAAGTTTTGTTATTTGGGCAGCTACATCTCACTCAGTGAACGCATCACGGATGAAGAGTCAGCTCACATTACAGAAGGCTCGGTTGGCATTTATGGTACCGTCGCGACATCCGGTTGTCTATGAAGGGTCCAGTTCGGCCAGTTCTGCTATATGGTGCACAAACTTGACCATTAAAAAAGCAAGATAAAGATAAAGTGTTGGTGTTTGAACACCGCTGTCTACACAGCATTGCACGAATCTGGTGGGGCAGCCGGACGAACAATGCTGAGGTTAAGCTCAGAGTTTTGGGTAACCGCGGTCGCCATTGTGGAGCAAGTGGTCGACATCCATAGATTACGTTTACGTTAATTGAAGCATGTGTTACACATGTCACCAGATAGGTTATCACGGCGAACGATGTTTGCTGAGGTAGGTATTGGGTGGATGAAATCCAAGGGTGGATAGACCTGGCACGAGAGTATGAAAACTCTAACCAGGAGATCGGTTCATATATGTCCCGTTAGGCTCCCTGGATGGAGACTTCGGGATGATTGTAACCGATGGTTAGAGACACTGAGTGATATGGCTGAGTGTCGTAAACACGCGTTCGTGCGTCTTCTCGAGTTCTTTGCAACATTGGTGTGGTGATCCAGACTTCCGTGACCGCAATCCATGCACGACTAGGTGCAGAGTTTCATGTCATCCAATCACAGTTCAGGAAGCTCGACCGATGCTACACCGGGCGAACATGACATCCGAGTTAGCATATATGATACGTCGGTGCAAACGGTTACGTAATTAGAGGATGCTCATTCAACCAACGATATGGACTATTACATTCCATAAAACATTATCTAATTCCATTAATAAAGATAAGCATTTGCTGCTATCCATTCCTCGTGTATTTCATTGGTGTCCGCAGTTCGGGTTGGAGTCAATCCAGTTCTGAGCAGTACAGTCCGGATTCTCGTATTCCTAAATTCAATACTATTCCGAATACCACAATTAGTCCACTGAAATTCTTCCTTTTCTGTTCGACTCTACTTTCAACCCTCCTGACTTTCTCTTATTCCTCCTCTAGATGGGTAACCAAAACCGCCACACGAAGGTGCATAGTTAATTGTTCTAATATCTGAAAATGAAAACTGATTCACTGACGTCGGTGTTCAGCAAACGAGGTGAAGCAAGCATCATCATCTTGCCGTGAGATTTGGCTCAGACTGTATACATCAATGAGATTCGTGCATGACCTAGATATGAATTCGTTCAATACACATACTTGTCCACTGAACCTACCTTCTCTATCCCAGTCTGTTTACTACCCTATCTTCCGTTCCCATGGATTGAATGATAAGCGATAACTTGAATATTGACAGTGAAGGTATTTTATAAACTGGGATAATACTCGTTTTCATAGGGGACGGTAACTATGAGCAGAAAACTTTCAATATGTCCATCAAGAATTCAATGAGCTGTTCTCGCAAAAAAACATGGGACTGAATGAAGCAATCTTTGAACAACTTAGTACTCTGACAGATTTCTACTTGATCTGAAATTGTCCATTTCATTGGACACAACCCAAATCACGTTTGCTTACAACTAGTCATCATCATTATTATCATCATCATCGTCATCACCATCATCATCATCATCACTTGATCCAACTGGGACCTCGAAGAAACTGGATGACTATGTGAGGTTGGGAAAATACCAGTAGATTGAATATGACATCAGGACACGACTAAATATGCTGATCATGCACACATCAACCTGGATCAAATGAGTTCAAGCGATCTTCGAGACACACTATTTAGATAACCAATCAGAATAGTGGAATTCCGACCAATGGCGTATGACCTACTGAACATGCACTTAGATCAAGCGAATATCGGAGAGTTCACTTTATGATACATCAAGTGAGTATTGGAGGATTTGAGTCAATTTCAAAGGTGACTTTCTCGTATACATAGCAAATGAAGCATGATCTGAAAAGATAGGAAGCACAGGACAGCTGTTTCGACCCGTTTGGGTCTCATCAGCAGTGTCGGCGAATCCATCGACCCAACTGAGGATCGAACCCGGGACCTCACAAGCTGAACACAAGCATGCTACCCACTCGGTCACCGGGCTCATAGCATTTATTTTCACGTATTTTCTTGCTGCGAAACTCTTTGCTGTTCATTAGTCATAGCAGATAATTCACTAAATCAGAGGTCAGCTCCTTTGGAACTGTCCGGTGAAAGCCACCGACATCAACTACTGTACATCGCATTATTGTTTAGGATGAATAATTCGTGCAGTATTGTTTTAAATAGGGTCAGTACATGCTTTTCTTGTCTATCATAATGGTACTACCCCCTGGAAAACTAGAAGGTTTGTCAAACCATTTTATCTAAAATTAGCATCAGTTTGTTTTCTTTCCATTCGCAGTACGGGGATCACTGTCGACCGTCAGAAAGGAGACTGGGACTAAAGCTGAAGCTTTTGCAAGTTACAGCGAACCATAGACTACTTTTAACTTCGCGAAGCCAGTGAAGACAAAGTCACGAATAGACCATTTTTGGCAGATTGACTTGCTACCAATTGTTCAAAAAGTGAGATCCTGACTGATCTTCTCACTGTGCTTCTATAAGCTGTAACAAATGATGGAACGAACAGTTTTGCCAAATTTGAAAAAGGAAGGAATGGGGTGGGGGGTCACCATACATGCGATAACAGAGGCACGATGTTTATGTAAGCGTTTGTTTAGCTTCCGGGGTCCGGGGTCCGTCTTAATTTGGATCGACGGATGCATTCCGTCTGTCTGTCTATCTGTCTGTCTGCCTGACTGTCTTCACATTCAGTTCAGTGTCTTTATTAACTTCCTGCACATGTGACTGAGTAATTGTTATCGATTTGTGTAACGGTTGTTCCTTTATGATAGCTGTTTTATTGTCCACATACTATACAACCAACAGATGCAACTAAACATGTGCAAGTTCAGTCAATGTAGCAAATTATTTCATGCAATAAAATTCAGATCAGAGCTGTTCATTTGTCTTGGTCCAGTTGTATGATTTGCAAACTTTCTGCATTCCTGAGCTCTGGCTGCTACCAGGGTCGGAACAGTTTCGAGACTAAAGTTTATTCAGACAGTTCTATGGCTGTTGCCATTTCTTCTCTTCTTGTTAAGTATGCAGAAGATACAATATTCGATATACCCAAACCCAACCCCATCAACTCAGACCACTCTGCATATCAGAGATAGGAGAGTGGTCTCAACAAAAAGGAATC
>UZAN01044244.1:0-10774 GCA_900618425.1 Echinostoma caproni | reverse complement strand
ACGAGAATCCGTACTATAATGCCCAAAACTGGATTGGCTCCAACCCGAACTGCGGACACCAATGAAATACACGAGGAATCGATGCCAGCAAATGCTTATGCTTATTGATAGAATTAGAGCATGTTCTGTAGAAGCTAATAGGCCATATGATTGGTAGAAGGACCGTCATCCAATCACGTAACCGTTAGCGCCGACGCATCACATGTACTAACTCGGATATCATGTTCGCCCGGTGTACCATTGGTCGAGCTTCCTGAACTGTGATTGGATGACATGAAGCTGTACCTGGTCGTGCCTGGAATGTGGTCACATAAGTCTGAATCACCACACAACCCCCTTTACCTACCTCAATGACCAGGTGGATCGACAATCTTCTGTCAAATACTTTGGTGCTTTTATCAATCGTAGCATCAATTGATCGGACTTCGTCAATAACGTGTTCCTGAAGGTCATGACGGTTACGTTTTAGGTTTTCCGTTTCAAAGTACTTTATCAAGTCGTAAATGATTTCTTTTGGTTTTCTTATATTTTGTCTCACAGACTTTTTCACCAGGCCCGTTTTTCAACTTTCCGCCGGTAATTGGTCACATATCAAGAGAACATCTGGTACTAAATGTGGAGACTAACCACCTCAAGACCTACCAAGGTTTTCCCTGATTGTTCGCATTCTTTATATCCTGATCGTAGTTGGTGCCCTCCGTAGTCATTCACCCTTTCGAGTTTTAAACATATAGAGACACTGAGGATAAAGCAAACGGTTGTCCCGTATCTCGTCAGATTTCTCACACAAACCATATGCTGGTTGCAGGAAATCTGCGTGACATGCTAATCTAAGCCCCACATTTGTTTCCTACTAGTTTAGTGATGTTGCTGTCCGTTTCACTTTTTCAATGCTGTATTATATTTCTTAATTTTAACTGTTGATACCCTGTGGTTATTCGATTGTTGAACGTCCATCCCTCGGAATGTATAAAGCGATTCCTTGACTTGACTGAGACTTAACGAGATCCACTCTACTGAACATAACTTTGAATAGATAGACTGCACCGGGAACAGAACGTAAACCAGGTTGGGCACAACTGGTTCAAGTAATATCGGTTTCTCGGCTGAGTGGAAGCTCCCCAAACGGAAGTGAGGAAAAACGGCTTCGAGAATCAGTAATGATCGATCCGTGGGAATTCGCAGACAAGTGGCTTTGTTCCCTGATCTTTTGATGTGGTTCTCACCTAATGAGGGTCCGTTAATTCGTCAGCTCACAGTTAAACGGATGAAAATTCTGAATTTACACGTACATGACGATTGTGAAAAGTTCAATAGCCTCGGCGGGATCCGAACCCACGCATGGACGCCGCCTACGCGCACGCTCTACCAGCTGACCTACGAGGGTAATGGACTTTTCACAATCGCCATACAAACTTCAAATCTGCCAAACAATAATATGAACAATACACACATATCTATATAAGTACTAACGGGTCCTGCATAGGTTGTGAGGGCATGTCAGTTACTCAGTGTTCGAGCTGAAGGAGAAGAGGAACCTATGGGGTTCCCATTCGAATCCTTGGACTAAAATGTTACACTTTCAAGATAGCAGGTTGGGGTTCATCGTCTACAATCCCTCGGGCACCGGTGTCCAGTTAATCGGATCATAAGTCCTTCCTTCGAACATCGAAATTCCAGGGTGCTCACAACCACAGCCAGGGAGGTGTGGATGTTTGCAATTCGTGAGCCTCTTTATGGTTACTTGATAATCAGGTCCTTTTACCAATCACCCTATGTGAACTGTGGTTCACCGATTTGGGCTTTCGTCTACTCTTTTTGGTGAGGCAACACCTGGGTAGACGTGTGAGCCGTTTAGTGGAATAGGAGCATTTCTTAATGTGTCAGGGTCAAGCGATCGGCCACAATCAATCCTTACCGAGGCTTTCACAGTGACCAGATAAAGACGAAACAACTGTTCAGCACTTTTGATCAGTGATCAAATAAACATACAAACTACAAACGCAATATTTCATAACGGAGCATCTTGAAATGAGAGAGTAGACCACCACTTATCATCAGAACGCAAGTCCGAAGGCGAACAATTGTTTCGTACCTGTACAGATCACATAAGGGTTTGTTGTTAGTGGGGACACATTTTTACGCTGGGTCGAAAGGTCATTTGGGATTGGGAGGGGGGAGGGGTGGGGTAAGCCCTGTGTCTGTGTTCGGGTGAGACTGATTGTGATTGGAGTGTTGGTGGTTGTGGTGATGCTGATGATCGATTTGGGGCCCAGGGTAAGTGGAGAGCTTGAACCAGTCGCTTTTATGCACAAGTGAACGCCTATCGCCTCAGCGGTGATGCTAGTGTGTAAGCCCACTCTGCTTTAGAGGGTTTAGGGGCACACGATGGATTACGCTGAAAGCGGATTCTGGTCTAATTTTATGGCCAGTAACGACTAGATGACCAAGAATGGCGCCTCCTATGCTTCCTGTTCCTCCTTTTTTAACAAGCGTGGACAGTGTTCCTTCATCCGTTGGGATAGTTACCTAACCGTGCAGCCAATGTACGTTGCATTACAAACGCACCGGAAAGAGTAGATAACCACCGAGGTGGCCAGCGTAGGCAGCCTGTCTTTATGGCTAGTTCGAATGATGGGAGAGTCTGTGAACAGACACGATAATTGAGCTGCGTTGTAGGTCCGCTTCACTGCACGTGTCAGGCGTTTGTTCAAGAGGTCTGATATAGCATCTTGAAAAGGTAAACGAATGAATGGCTCCTTCTTTTGGGTCTCATAAACCTATTCGGATTTTCGCCTTTCCTGAAAGTTTCTCTCACTGAATCGTTCAGGATAACCGTTTTCTCTGAGGACGTCCTTAATTTTTGTTAGTCCTTCATTTACCACATTGTCAAATCTTGTGCGCTCATGATGTGAGACTCTGAATTAAATTCCTCTTGTGTCTGAGTGGGACGAAGCTGTAAAAGTGTGTATATTGTCCCATCGAAGTTGATTTTCTATTTATTCGACGCTCTAGAAAACCATCATCTCTTCGGAGGAGTGCCACTTCTAGGAGCGCCAACTTGTCATTTTCTTCAGTTTCTAACGCGAACTGAATTGATTCACGAACTTCGTTGAATCTCTGGAGCAAACTTGTCATGTACTTACCTTTCGGTGTGAGACAGAATATGTCGTCCACGTAGCGGCGGTATAAACTCATTTGCTCTAGTTCTCGCCTCAACGGTGTACTTTCTAATTTGGCCATAAATATGTCTGTTCACAATGGGCCTAATGGGAAACCCATGGCCACTCCGTCTATTTGACGGTACAGATTTCCATCAAATAGAAATTGAACATTATATGTACATCTCAGCAATATCTCCTTCAGGTTCTTCGTTGGTATTCCCGGGTGTATTTGTTCAGCTTCAATGTGGCGACAGAGGAAATCGATGGTTTCTAATTGTGGTACGTTTGTGAATAACAACGTTACATCCAAGGAAAACATTTGATCATGCTTTACGTTCCGCTAGCTGATAATATTCACAAACTCAAATGTGTCGCGTAAGCTGTATTTTGCGAGCTTTGTGTGCACTTGTTCGAGAATTCCTACTAGCAACTTAGCAGTCTGGTGGTACGGTGAGTTGGCCATGGATAGAATTGATCTTAATGGTATGCCAGTCTTGTGAACCTTGAGTAACCCGTAAAGGCGTGGAATGGTTGACCAAGACGGCTTTTTTGCATCGAAGACGGATCGGTCTATATGCCCTTGGTCCTCTAAGGATTTGAGACATTTTTACGATTTGTTTCTCTGCATGTGCCGTTTTATCTTTCTCTTGAGGGCCATTGTCAACTTTCTTCTTATCAGACAGTAGCTCGGACATCTTCTTGATGTAATCACATCTATTCATCAGACCAACTCCTGATCCTTTATCTGGTCTGCTTATTATAATGTCTTTACGTTGCTTGATCTCTTCAAGTGCATCCAGATATTTCCTTTTTAGTGGTCCTCAGGTATTGGGTGTGTGCTTGCAATATTGGTAGCAACAGTCAACCAGTGTGGCTTTGAAACTCTCTAGTTCATTCGAGGAATTAGACACCAGGTTATGTGTTTGTGAGAAGAGGTTCTCGAACTGGACTTCAATTTCCAACTGGCTTATCTTCCGACGAGGATAAGAAAACTTCTCACTGAGGGATGAGAATAGGACTTACTTTCATATCTGGAAAGTTATGCACGTAGCCTTCCGGTTAGGATGGAAAATTTGACTGTGGGCTGGTCAATGTTAAACTGCATTGAACTTTTTGCTAGCTTCTTGTGGTATCTGGCACGGACCACAGATTGAACATAACTGATAAATTCCTCACGCTCACAACGAGGTAATTCGTTCACATAGATCTACCTATATATTCTGTTCATATCAGATGATTTGATAAAACAGAAAGCGATACAGGAAAGGTTTTTCACGTGAACGCAATACCTTTAGGCCAGAACAGCGTTGTTGCTACTCCGTTGGTTAAATTTGGTTTGTATCGTGGCCAAAATTTCCCTGAGATCGTTTTGTCATCTAAGTCAAACATCGAGTGATGTGATATTTGAGGCAAATCTATTTTTTGAATGCTGTAAATGATCAATATTTAGGAAGCCGATTGCGATCGAGAACACGCTTCCAGGGGATTCGAACTACCAAGAAAGTTCACCGACAGTTGTTGAATTTGAATACATGACCTGAGGTCCAGTACTGCTTCAATATTGTGGCAAGACAGAGACGGCTCGAATTTTGGTCTGTTATTTGAATTTTACCGAAAATACAAAACCCATACAAAACATCGGTAGTGCGGATCTGTTCTACCTGGAAAAAAAAAAATTAAATTCACTTGTTTATCGTTATCATTTTTCATTAGAATAGTCCAAATTGAATGAGAAAATTTATTAGAGTGAAGAATTTAATGTTTGTAAATATATAAATATAAATCTCTATAAGATTCATAATAACGACTGCATTTTGTGAAGTCAGATACGGATTTAAGATTACGTAGAATACTTGAAAAGATAAAAAAACCTATTTGTAATAAGATATTCACCATTAGGTTAAATTTTATTGTCCGCGGGTGAGAATTTCGAGTTTATAAATAAGTTTTCGAACCATTTTCATATTCGACGGAAAACTTCACGCTATTCATATGGGATCGTCAATGTTCATTTTGAACGAAAAAAAAACAGATTAATGTTCTCTAATAACGGTGATATTTGCGATTTACGACAGGTGTAGAACGGCAGTATTGTAACAGGTTCTATTGCGTGGTACGGATAACCTCGAAAGCTCGCTGTAACGAAACAGCGGAGAGTCAATATGGACCCGCTCAACGCACGTACTCGGATACGGAACCGTGGCGAAAAGACAGAGACACCGGGAAACACGTATATTGTCACGCAGCAAGCGAAGCAAAAAGTTTACCAAGGGAGCGGAACAATCAGCAAAAAATTCGGCCGTTTTGATGTTGTCGGGGTTAGGACCCGCGTCCTGGTGTTCGTGGATATCTTCCGGGTCGGTGCATGTCTGTAAATAGAGCAACAGGAAGATGAAATTATACGCGGTCTGTTCAAATGCCCCGTTACAGTTTCGAGGATGTTACAGTATCATTTTTCGAAATACACGCCAAGCTCATTTTGGAATGTTACGTTAGGAACCCCAAACCAAACAGAAAAGGCGGGAAAAGCAAATCATCCCGCCGTAGAACAATTCTCACTTACCCTTATTTCCTCTGCGATTTTAGTCACGTGCGCGTGACTGAGTCAGTGACTATGGGTCAGAGGGTGAACTCTACTCGCAGTGGAGCCCGCATTCAAATCGAGTCGCACACACAACACAGTCCGTATTAAACAGTGTCTGGGTACTCTTTCACCCTCACTTTCAGTTCTTTGGCAATGACTGCACTTTGTCGACTAAGTCAGAACGACCCTGTCTGGTATGCATGTCAGCCTCGTCTGGGTCGGGACCGTGTTTAAAACAAATCTTGTCACATAAACAGAGAAATTGATCCATGGATTTGTTGAGATGGTATATACTTTCCACGAGACTGTATTAGTCGAAATGGGAGATTGGTGCGCACATTTGATGGCTCGTTGTTTGAGTCTTGTGCACTAGCCGAGATGCCATCTATATGTTGGATGGATCGCGATGTCAGACAACCTGAAATAGAGAACGCTTAGAACAGGGAGTCATGGCAACCGGAATTAGACACAATAATGATTGAGAATTGATAGAAATCTCCAAACCTAGATGGGACAACGGAGTTCAGAGAGAGAATCTCGATGGTTGGTAACTTTCCGATGACACACACACAAACACAGAACCACGTATACACACCGCTGTGGCTCAAAAAATGAGGAGCCCAAATGGGTACTATCTCAACCAGGTAAAGCGGTCCGGGTCCAGGTCCGAACGTATGGAACATCTGCGTACAAATGGAATGTCAAAATGAAAGCAGTCGAGGTACTCTTGCCCGAGGCAGAACCCGGTTATGTGCTCCCATGGGAGATGTACGTCGCCGTAAAAGTGCCCTACCGATGAATCTCTTCCCAGAAGTGTGAACCGTGTTTTTGACATATGCTGTCTTGTGATAACTTTGTTCCTTCAACATGGCAGAAGGTCAACACCTTTTCTTAAACGTTTTCAACGTGAAAAGGAACGTGCTTTTAATTATGATAGGAGGGCCGAAATGCAAGGACCAACGTTTCTGATCAAGAGTGAAATAAGACGGTTGGACGCTCTTTATGTAAGTCAGTTTTTTGGGACGAGGAACTGTAAATCTATGTGTCGTGGAATCAATCTACTTTGCAGACAGGACAAAGTGTTTTCCAGTCCCTCTATTGATATTGAATAACTGAATGCTGCATTTATTCATTCTTCGCCCGACACATACCCCAGTTATGTTGATTCCAGTTCTCCAACACATCTAATCTTCGTTTGATCTCAACACCTCTAGTGAGATGTATAAATACATGTGTTCTCTCAAGGTGTCCACCGCACCTGGTCCAGACAACTTAAGCCGCACCCTTCTTAAACACGGTGCTCTGCCACTGTCTCAGATTTTTGCACACATAGCTAATATTTCACTCGAACTCCGAACTATTCCAGACTGCTGGCTCCCAGTGAGAATTATTCCCATACTCAAAGGAATGTCAAAGGCCCCAAAAGCGAAGCGTTTCAGACCAATTGCTCTCACCTCCACTGGTTTGAAATTGATGGACCGATCAGTTCTGCATCGTCTTCAGTTTTCCCTTACCACCCCCTTCAATGATACTTATCAGTTTGCATACAAACATAACCGTTCAACATTAGATACTGTTTCTTCTCGGGTTCATTTCATCTGTAAGTCCCTTAACGAGAAAGCTAAATATGTGCATTGTGCATTTCTTGACTACTCCTCGGCTTTCGACTCGGTGCCCCGCTGTCTTTTACTTAACGAGCTTCAATCTTTTGGCTGTCCCGCTTCTATTCTTGAATGGCTTGCTGATTACTTTTCGCAAAGATATCAATATGTTAAACTGGGAAGAAGACAGTCAACCGCATCACTAAATAGCTCGAATGTACTTCAACTTTCGACTTATATCAGTGACTTATCTGTTACTCTCCCTGTTCGACATTTTAAGTATGCTTATGATATTATCATTTCCTTTTTCTGTATCTTACTAATCAGAACTGGCTGAATATAACACAAACCTGTCCCACTTCGTTTCATATTCCACTTCATCCGGTCCTAATCTTGATCCTGAAAAATGCATTGAATGCGTTTTTTTTACTCTAAACCGTTCCACATCTCCCTCCGACCATGTACAGATTCATGGAAAGCCGATGAGCAGGATCAGCCATGTGAATTACTTAGTTGTCACACTTGAAAATAACCTTCGCTGGTCCTTACATACCCAAAGTTTTTGCTCGCAAGTTGAAAAGTCTCTCTTTTCAGATAAGAAAACTGTTCTGACTTGTCGGTGATAAACGCTTTCGTTCAACAACGTATCCTCTTTGTACCCCTTTACTGCTCCCCGGTAATTTTCCCTGGTTTGCTGAGGCGTGACCTCTCAATGATCAGCCGTGTCTCTCAAGTTCCGTTATCTGTTCTGATTGGCAAAATGTGTAATGCCCATATTGATGCGTGCTTGAAGTTTCCTGACAATATCCTATCTGATTGCACCCATCCTCTACACATTGATCTGTGTGCATGCAAAATCCCACTCCTCCACCCGTTCTAAGTACACACTTATCCCGTCTCGCTTATCCGCATACAGAAACTCTTTGATACCCTATCTTGCCCGGACAATGACCGACAAGGAAAGTGTTCGTTCTGAGCTTTCTAATACACTTAGTAACTAACCCATGTTTTTGTATGTTTCACATTCCACTTTTTCACCTCTTGTTTTACCAGAATTGTAACGGTGGTCTATTTTTTGGCTCAAAGCTTGCGTATAACTCGCTCAAGCTTGAATACAATACAATACAATGAGCTCGGAAAGTTCACATTCCATTTTACCACCCGACACCCCTCGAACCTCGAGTGTATGATTAACTAGATTGAATGAGGATTGGGTGCAAACATGCAGTCCGAATACTGGTCACAAGAAAAACATACTTGTCCCGTACTGTGATTCCCATTCAGTTGTGAGTAAAATACGTAATCCAGATCGGATTCGGATATTGATTCCGTTGAAAATGAGAAGGCTAATCGAGTACGTGCCTTTGCACATCTCGCGATCTCGGTGATGTACGAGTGAAAAGAAATTCAGTGAGTTGTTCTTTGTTTCGGTCACAGATTTGATACTGCTAGCTCCCTCCGGGTGGACAGATACCACCTGAGCATCCCCGGTGCTTTACATGTGGACGATTGATGTAACTTTATGGTTTTATTGTCTAGTCATGTATCAAATCATAGATGGATTGTCGTTTGAGTGAAACTCGACACCTCTCTTGCATGGGGTCATGAAATAACTGATATTTTAGACTTCACTAAAGTGATAACTATTGATAGAATGCAACGGGAACTGTGCCTTTCCAAATAACGTTTGTGAACCAGATGAAAGATAATTGTTCCGGTCAATTGTCCTATTTTTTTACTCGCTAATCGNGTTTCTCAGCTCTTCTATATCGTTACACCTGTGATTTGCTTACTACTACTACTCTCAATCTCTGATTCAACTGAGGCGTGTGTGATTATCATGATATATATATATATATATATTTTTACCCACGTCTGAATCCAGATTGTGTGCCAAACACATCGTACAATAATCTCTGCGAAAAAGAAAAACGTTCCATGATTTGCATGTGGTCGGAACACTACCAGGTTGCCCAGACCAAGGCAGGTGAATTTGCTTGAGAAATTCACAACCGGAGCCTTTGGCTGGCCAAAGCCTGACCCGCAAGGCAGCGGCTATCCATTGGGGGCTGGTGTCCAGTTCATCGGATCGTACGCCCTTTGGACGGGGTCAAACGTCCGCGGTGCCCAATACACCTCGATGCCCAATCGAGCCGGCGACCACTGCCACAACCAGGAAGTTGTGTGTGTGTTTGTGGTTCCTACGCCTCTTCTTGGTTGGTTTGGAATCAGGGTTTTTGGCCAACTCCCCTAGATGAACTACGAGTAGTCCACCAAACCGGTTATAGCAACGGATGCCGGTTTTTCGTCCTCTCACTTTGGTGGGAAAATTCCGTCCCAGAAGAACGCAGTAAGTAGGGCTTTCTGAGCCGAGACTATTCAAAACGCTTGGTCTAATGAGAGCTTTTCGTGAGGTGCTAGGGGAGGGTGACCAACCGCAACCCTAGACACCCATCCCCGACCCTAATGAGGCTTTCGGAGGCATTTTGGCATGTGGAAGCCGATATCCCGGAAGTTATTAAATTCTCTCCGGTCAACATTCTCGCGAATACGCGTTGAGATGATTTTTCCTGATCTGGGTGACGGGTACTCGTAAATTTTCTGATTACTCTTGACACGTCTTACACCTGACCTTATCGAGATTCGTTTTTTCATGCTACAGAACGAGGATCCGGGCTGTATCAGCGAGACGTAGTGCGCAACTAGGAAACGCACCAAATTGGGGGGTGGGTGGGTGGAATGAGTTTCACTGTGAACCATTATGGTGCAGCTCTACTGCATGACAATCCATATGATTGTGTACCATGATCACCTAGATATTCTAGGCAAATTATACCGTCTGTGACGCAAACTAACGGCAAAACCGATATGTCCGCCCCCAGGGCTCCAGGCACTGAACGATCCAGTTTTTCGAATGTGCATAATTCGACTACATCCATATCAGGCGATTAGGCATTCTTGTTTCTTTGCGTTAAACGGAAGCGTTTAGACTGAGTATGTTCAATTGTTGACCGAAACAAACTGACTGAAAAGCATCGTTATGTTTCATATTTATATGAGTTCAGGTCATGTGTCAAAAAATATCACGCGAACTTCCATAATTTGCTAGACTTCGGAATACTGTCGAGTTGCGCAGGTGAAAGAAGGCGAATTTTCTCGGTCATTCATGGCCACAGCCTTTGGTTAGCCGAAACATAACTGGAAAGGTTGCGCCGTGGCGTTTGGAAACGATAATCCATTGAGGGCCGGGGTTCAGTTTTATCGGATCATGCGCCCTTCAAACGGCATCATGGGGCCCAGTTGAGCCGACGCCTCGTTTGCTACAACCAAGGTGTGGGTCTTGGCGGTTCGTATGCCCCAGGTAATTGAAGTAGTAGTAGTAGTAGTAGTAGTAGTAGTAGTAGTAGTAGTAGTAGTAGTAGTAG
>UZAN01044243.1:2332-18231 GCA_900618425.1 Echinostoma caproni | reverse complement strand
TATGTCGTCCTAGACACTTACCCCTTGGATGAAAGTCATTCTGAATGGGATGGTTCACTGGCACTCTGTCCGATACTGGCGTGTACGATTCTACGCGAGGAGAAAAAACAAGAAGCGTGAAACAATAGAATCTATTCGAAGACTGTACAGTTCTATCAAACAGGCCAATGTAGACGGCAGGAATATAAGACCGACAAGAGGATCCGGGGGCCTAGAGATAAATAATCGGTCTAGAGCTTCGACTAAACATCCTAATGAGGTGAGCAGTAGAACAGACTGATATCAAGGGCAAGAGGACCTACTGTACAGTTATAGGAACCAGCAAACTGAGCCACAGCGAACCACTTGATAGCCTGATGGTATCAGTATGGTACAGAGTCAGACGATAGGAACCACAAAACAGCTAATTTGTTTTAGGCATAGGAGAACTAGACACGTAAATAGACTCTACTAAAGCACAGTTAACGCATATTACCAGTGAGGTCCCGGGTTCAATTCCCTGTTGAGTCGATGGACTTTCATCACTAGTGAGTGACAAAAAGGTTGAAACAACTATCCAGTGTCTTCTCGCTTTTCAGCTCATGCTTCATTTGCACGACGAATTCATCATATAATCAAAGTAAATCTTTCACTACTCCCGTGTAGTATAAAATTGGGTTGGGAATAATTCCAAACGAGTCATAACCCAGGATGAGATGAGCAACGTGAGATGCGCGCAACAAGCTCGCAAAGATGGGTTGTGCCACATTGTGTAAAGACATTAAACGAAAAACGAAAGTGGTGTTCGTCAGGGTTGCCCTCTCTCCCTTGCTATTTAACCTTCTTAGAGATCTGATTATGGAAACAGAACTATCCCGTGCCAGAATAGCGGCATCGATTTACTTCCAGGTGGCAGACTGTCTGATCTAGAGTATACAGACGACATTGCGCTGCTAAATGAAGATCCAGGTACGTTACAAGCCTTTTTGGATAGTTTGAGTGCTAGTGTAGCCATGTTCATTATGCGTTTTGCACCTTCAAAGTGTAAAATGTTACTACAAGACTGGATTGGTCTAGCACCCAGCTTCAATCTAGCTGGGGAAGTAATACAGCAAGTGGATAAGTTTTGTCGTTTGGGTAGCTACATCTCACCCGGTGGACATATCATGGATGAAGTGTCAACTCGAATACAGATGGCTCGATTGGTATTTGCTAACTTGAGACATCTGTGGCGCCGTCGCGACATCCGGCTATCTGTGAAGTGTATGCTGCAGCAGTTCGGTCAGGTCTACTTAACGGCGTAGAAACTTGGCCATTAAGGAAACAGGATTAAGATAGACTGTGAGTGGTTGAACACCGCTGTCTACGCAGCATTGAACGAATCAATTGGGGCAGCCGGACGACAAATGGTGAGGTTAGGGGCAGAGTTTTGGGTAACAGCGGTCGCCCACTAGAGCAAGTGGTCCACCTCCATAGATTACGTTGGCTGGGGCATGTGTTACGCATGTCACCAAATAGGTTGCCACGGCGAGTGATATTTGCCGAGGCAGGTAGTGGGTGGAAGAAAGTCAAGGGTGGTCAAGCTAAGACCTGGCATGAGGATGTGAAAACCCTAACCAGGAGTCTGGGTCACATAGGTCAGGTTAGGCTCCCTGGATGGGGACCCCAGGATGATCATACCCGATGGTTAGAGACACTGAATGATATGGCTGAGTGTCGCAAGCAGTGGCGTTTGTGATTCATGTTAATTTCTCCGTAAAATTAGTGAAATAAAATCCTAAATTTTCTCTTCGATCCTACTTTCAACCTTTCCTGTCTTTCTCCTCATGTTCATCCAAATGGGTTGCCAAAAGATAGCAACCAAAACAGGCGCAGGAGAGTGCATGATTAATGGTTGTACAACCTGAACTGAACTGAAACGATAAACGATCTGGTCAGCTGTGCGATGGTCAAGTGGGTAGTATGGTTTTATTCTGTGTGCGAGGTTCGATCCCCAGCTGGCACGATGGAATCGCACTGCTGATGAGACCAGCGGTCCAGTGCTTTCTAATATTTTACTCAACGCTTCACTTGCTCTGCACACGACGAAATCTACTATATCAGTGACCTGATTCCATCGAAGCCTTATTTGTTAAACTTCTGCGTGTCCAGCGTGTGTAACAACCCATCCTCTCCCATCCACCGAATTTGCCTAATCTAAGTTTGTATGAAGATAGATTAGTTGAGGAAAGGGGGTAGGTGGGGCCAGCGAAATACGTGACTTGTGGTTATATATTATGGTACCCAAATGTGTTCTCATTCTCACCTGGTATTCATGAGCGACTGTAGCAACAGCACTATCATCAAAGTGAATGATACAAAACAAGTATAGCACATTTGGGATGACACAGACCATATGGTAACCACCAGATCAATTGTAGTCAATGCAATGGATACATGGATTACTAACCTGGGTAGTCATGTGAGAATTTACATCTGTCGCCCAAACGACAATAGCCTTGAGCGTAGAACTTGCATGGAATGGAATTTGTTTTCGAAGACCTGCATGGGGAGAAGCCAAGCAGTTGAGAAAACGCGAGAGGATATGAAAAACGAAATGTGGTTTCGATGGTTATGCCGAATCTATTACCTGTAAAACAGACTCGTTCATAATGGGGATCATATGCGACGAAGTATACAAAAGCATTGAGATGGGAACATGTAAAATTTTACACAACCAATGATGATCGATATACATGTAGCGTTTACGGCCTACGTAAGATGCTAGAATCCTGTATCTACGTTCCACTATCGTAGTGATCAACTAAAGAAAGTCGAGAGCTTGATCGCAGCTGGTGTTGAGGAAGAGATGCCTGATATGCACTTATGCATGAACTGACCGACAATGAAGGGTTAAATCTGAAGTTTTTTCTTGAGAACAGATCTCAGTTGCCCATGTGACTGTCCTGAACTCGGGTAGCAGTGCAGAACAACTATAACTTTGTTTAAATTCAAGTGAATCCACCGACTACGTTTTAGTGATTGATTTTTCGGTAATCACACGTTACCCATTAGGACAGGTCTGTCAAAACGCAATTCCAGTGGGAATGAATCAATCTCTCCGTAAACAAAATGAAGTATTCTTTGAGTGACTTTCTGGGCAAGAATGGAGGTTTCGGTGGAGTGGGGTGCGATTGTTCATCCCTTCGGGGACGTTATGCCCTTGAAGAAAAAAGAACAAACCAGATAGAAATAATCCTCAGTCGATCCATCGAGTCACGTCTAGATGATAAACAAATCGTTACATTCGGTCGTAAATGTGGACATGAATCACTGCATGGACGAGCAGCGACTTAGGCCCTCAGTGGTACAGTGAGTAAATTTCTTCGAGATGGAGGCAAGTCTCGTCGTCGCGTCGTTTCACAGCCTGATTACGTCTCCTCCCCAGTGTGTAGCACCATTCTGACCAGAAGTGTGTCGGATTTGAAATCAAAAGAACCCAGCGTGTATTGAGCTACTGCTATATTCTCCAATTTTTCTCTGGGATTAGAATTATCACAGGATTTCCCTTTGCGACTAGGCGTGGTTACTTTGGTTCTTTGCAGTCTACAGTAGCATTCATTCAGACCTGAGTCGCGTTCGTACCGGACCAAACGAGGTCAATCACCGTCGGGTTCATTCAATCTTATCCAGCATTCATGAAATCAACTGTGAACGGTATAACACTACGGGGGACGCATTGTGATCTCGTCCATTTGGTCGGGTGTTCTTTGTTGGCCTTCACATACAAAAATTCAGTTGCATTGCACTCAATGAATTTTCCGTATTTCCTTGAAGAGATTAACAACTTCCGTATGTCTCGAATGAGAAGGATCTCAGTGATGTTGTCCAACACGACCTAAGCTATTCTTTAAACTGCCCCTGGGTGTCGTCCACCGCTGTAAGATATGTTGGTTTGCTAAAACGAGTATTTGGCAAATTTGAACCTATGCTGTTCCCACGATTGTTATCAGCCTACATTCGACCCCACATAGAGTACGCCATTCAAGCATGGAATCCATGGCTATAATGCGATCGGAAGATTCTGGAACGTCCACAAAGAATCGCCATCAAAATGGTCAAGGGACTACATTCTAAGAGTTATGCGAAAAGACAGACAGTATCGCCCTATTCGAGGGGACTTGATCTTGGTGTATTAAACAATGTAGAACCCGGATCACCCATGTCGTTCAACACTCACTTGAGGGGGCATTCATTCAAATTAGTGCTCCAAAAACGCCGGTGTTATTCTTTCACCCTCAGAGTGTGCCGTACTTGGAATTCTCTACCATCACCCGTTGTTTCTGCGCCCACAATTGATTCATTCAAGCACAAACTGGATGAAGCTTTGACACGTCTTAAATTTCAAGGTCCGTAGAAGTGCATGAAAAAGGCCAAATAGTGACATTCATTTACTTTGTATGAACTGTGAATCGATTCATCTGTGCTAAACTCTATGGGACTAGAAATTCAACCGCTTGTATTTCCCATAATAAAACTTTGACTTTGAATTGGCTTTGTGATCTCAAGTTGGTTCAGCACGGCGTATTATTTGGGCCCAATCTTTCGAGTTCCCAAAGGAAACGATCATAAAGAATCGCCGCCTTTCCTCCACGTATACGTTATATGTGCTGTGATTAAAACATACCATCTGCATTCTTTCACTCACTCACTCACTCACGTACATAAACAAATACACACCTAACTGATCACGCCTCAATAAGTCATATGCGGTCGTGCGCTATCGCTACTCATCTACGTGATCATTTAGGGTTTTTTCAGAATGTGGGAAGACAAATACATACGATCTACTCAAAACCATTCTGCCTTCAACTGAGAGCACATCGTGTAAACGTGGGGGCTGACAGAGGTATAAGGATTTGGCAGATCAACGGAGGATCACAGTCAATCAGGGGTACGAAAATTTTGCAGGAGTGTCTAAGCTTTGTTGTTTAAAAGTACATCATGAGTACTTTAGAACAAAAAGCAGATAAATACTGCAAGATGTTAAGATTTATTTTAACCTCTTTAGTCGCTACAACGCAAAACTATATGATATCGATAAAAGCAAGTTTTGATAACTACAGTGGTTCAACGGACAATAGTCAGAGGAGCGTGGGGGGAGGAATCAATTCCACAGCACTTTGACTGATTGTGTCAGAAACGTTTGTGCGCACAAGACTGGGTTACGTAACTTTGTTAGCATCACCTCGCTAAACGATAAAAGTCTGACATTCAGGTTACGTAATAACTGCTTGAACGACAAATATGAGTCAACAATGTGTCCAGCTGTCATGATATGTTTTGTGATTGATGACCCTAGATTTATCTTATCCGATTGGCCTCCTTGACTGTGTGTGTTGCGTCATTGTGAATTTGTTCAGACATCCGTTGTGGCAGGGGTCGATTAGTTCTGTCGATGTAACTGTCATCGCAACCGCAGGTGAACTGATAGACGACATGTGCAGCAAAATTGTGCGGTTGGTTCCGTTTTCCACTGTCCAAACTAAGACCTCAGGTTTACGGTATCAATCGAAGCTGTACGGCAGGAAAATTTCGACATAATGTATAAATAACAGTTTGTTTCACGTTGTAGCGACTGAGGAGATTAAAAGAAATTTTAACATCTACCAGTATTTGTCTTTTCTCTGTTCTAACGAATTGAATAAAGGGGGGCCCAATGTTTCAAACATCATAATTAATCGAAAGCTAGAGCTGAAAATGAACGAAAAAGGGGAAACCCACCAGGTGGCTTCTTTGTTGATGGAGGTTGGCAATGAATGAGAGTGGATACACTCGTCACCATAGGCGCACCGATTTTGTAGAAAAAATGGACAAATTGCTCTCGCCTGTAATGTGAAAAGAGATTATCGATTTCAAATTGCCACAAAAAATAATAATCACTATCTGCTTCAGAGAAAATAAGAACTAAGGGGAAAAAACGTGACTGTTCCGATAAGTGTGAGGCGTACCGGTGTTTAGCACGTTACAGCCGCCCTGCTCAAATTTTGAGTCCGGAAGCCTGGTATGACTAATTTTATCCAGAATGTAATGTACAAAATACGATTTCTCGTCGTGCTTGCAATCAAGCAGTGGTTTGTTTTGCAGCAAATTGAAACACCTGACATACCAACCAGTGTATTAGGTAACCATATTATTAAGTCAACTTTTGAATGCGATGGAAACACTGAATAAGTGACGTAAAATTTACTTGAATAGTACACTGATTGCTTCGAGGACTTCTCCGTGATACATGTGTCAAACACAGACACGCTGAGAGCATGACGAATTACTTAGAAAAACCGTATGATTTCCCATTATGATTATTATTATTACACAAAGGAACAATACAATCACCGAGTATTATAACACATGGTACAAAAAGTATTGAGAACAGAATGGGCTGGTGTATAGTAAAGGATTTCCACCGAACGAGTGCATCATCGGCTACGGCTTCAATTCACTACTGACACAATATATAACCCTCTATGCGAGTCTGTCGTCTAAGCGGGCGGTAACTTAACGCCTTTAGTTCAGTGCGTTCAGAGTCCGAGCCCAGGTTAACTGCTAACTCCCCTTTTGTTTCCAACTATTAATTGTGAGCGTAAATGGGATACACAGGGGGTGTCCTGGGACTGGAAGTACGCAAGATGTACCCTGACCAGAGAGGTCTAGTAATCCGAATTCGGTGCTTGTGCTTGTGAAGCACTGATGATGTCACCTAGGCTGGTGATGAAACGTTCGCAAACAAATTGCCAAGCTCGGCGAACAGGCGAAATGGAATTCAGTTCAACTGAGCTACAAGAACCAATTGTCTACCAAATTATTCCCAGGTACAAGGCGGCTTACACGCTGGATACAGCCTATCTAGGTGAACATCGATATTCAAGGACCTCCAGACGATGAATGTCTTCCACGCGCAAAACGTAAGAAGTCTCAACCGTAAAGCAGAACTGATCATACAGTGGTGGACTGTTCTCGACCTTTCAGTTTCCAGGAAACATCAAGGCTAATCCAAAGATACTTCACTCTGGCGTATACAGCTCTAGATTTGGAAATGCATGCAATTAACTCTTTCACTGCAGTACCGTCTTTCGTCATGCAAATGCCCCAGCAAATTTCTGACCATCTAGCTTTAAAGTAGGGGTAGTTGGCACTCAATCTCGCTACATCACTTTGCACTTTGAAGATATGAAGCGCATATCGAAAGGAGTAGGAGAACTTGTTAGTCTGTCCACAGTGCCTCGCGCACTCTCCATACAATTAGACAGACATACGATGCCGACAGCATATATTTTGAATCCTCCTCAACTGTCTGCAACGAGATTGAACTGGGACGGTGTCAGTTTTTACAACTATTGACCATACACTTCCGCGCGCCGGTTTTGGTTGCTGTCTCATGACTGCCCAGTGGGACAAAACAGCAGAAGAAAGAGTGGAATGTTGCAAGCAGTCAAAAAAGATGGAGAATTCCCATGAATTCAGGTTGAAAATTTCAGTTTAGTTTATTCTTATCGAATGAAATACCAACTCGAGTCAAAAACCAAATCGTTGGCAACGAATTATAACAGTATGGTATTTATTAGATCGAATTTTGACCAACTTGTAACTAGATGCCAAAAGAAACTAGCAAAACTTCAACGCAGTATAATGTCGAGCAGCCCACAGTCAAATTTTCCATCCCAACCGGAACGCTACGCACATAATCTTTCAGATTTGAAAGTAAGTCCCATTCTCACCGAAGCGCCATCTCTCGGTGGGAAGTTTTATCCTCGTCGGAAGATACGCCAGTTGGAAGTTGAAATCCAGTCCGAAAACCTCTTCTCACAAACACAACTTAGTACCTAACTCCTCGAATGAAGTAGAGAGTTTCAACGCCACACTGGTTGACTGTTGCTACCAATATCGCAAGCACACACCTAATACCCGACGGAAACATCTGAAGGCGCTTAAAGAGATCCAGCAGCGTAAAGACATTATGATAAGCAGACCACATAAAGGATCAGAAGTTGTTCTGATGAATAGATGTGATTACATCGAGATGTCCGAGCTACCATCCAATAAGAAATTTGACAACGGGCCTGAAGAGAGGGATAAAACGGCATATGCAGAGAAACAAATCGTGAATAGTCTCAAATTCTTAAAGGACCAAGGGTATATAGACCAATCCGTGGGCAACGCAATAAAGCCGTCTGGATCAACCATTCCACGCCATTGCGGGTTACCCAAGGTTCACAAGACTGGTATACCATTAAGACTAATTCTGTCTACGGTCAACTCACCGTACCACCAAACTGCCAAGTGGCTCGTAGGAACTCTCGAACCACTGCGTACGAAGCTCGCATATTACAGCTTACGCGACACATTTGAGTTTGTGAACATTATCAGCCAGCGGAACGTAAAGAGTGATCAAATGTTTTCTCTAGATGTAACGTCCTTCTTCACAAACATACCACTATTAGAAACTATCGATTTCCTCTGTCGCCACATTGAAACTGAACAAATACACTTAAGAATACAAACGAAGAACCTGGAGATATTACTGAGATGTACATACAACGTTCAATTTCTACTGTCAAATAGACGGAGTGGCCATGGGTTCCCCATTAGGCCCATTGTTAGCAGACGTATTTATGGCCAAATTAGAAAGTACAACGTTGAGCAAATGAGTCTATACTGCCGCTAAGTGGACGACATATTCTGTCTCACGCCAAAAAATAGGAACACGACAGTTTTGCTCCAGAGATTCGACGAAGCTCACGAATCAACTCAGTTCAGGTTGGAAACTGAAGAAAATGACAAATTGGCCTTCCTAGATGTGACACTCCTCCGAAACGATGATGGTTCTTTAGAGCGTCGAATACACAGAAAACCAACTTGGACAGAACAATATATACACTTTTACAGCTTCGTCCCACTCAGACAGAAGAGAAATTTAATCCAGAGTCTCACATCACGAACGCGAAAGATCCGTGGTAAATGAAGAACTAACAAAAATTAAGGACGTCCAGAACGGTTTCTTGAGAGAAGTTTTCAGGAAAGGCGACATTCCGAACAGGTTCATGAGACCTAAAAGAAGAAGCTAATCATTCGTCTATCTTTTCAAGGGGATGCCATATCAGACCTCTTGAACAAACGTCTGACGCGTGTAGTGAAGTGGACCTACAACGTAGTTCGATTATCGTGTGTATTCACGGGCTCGCCTAACATCCGAACTAGCCAAAGGTATGCTGCCTATGCTGGCCACTTCTATGGTTATCTACTCTTTCCGGTGCGTTTGTAACGCAACGTATATTGGCCGCACGGCGAGGCAACGATCCCAACGGATGAAGGAACACTGCCCACGCTGGTTAAAACGAGGAACAGGAAGCGTAGGAAGCGCCATTCTTGGTCATCAAATTAGATCAGAATCCGCTTTCAGCGTAATCCATCGTGTGTCGTATTCAATTTTTACTTTTAAGCGACTAAGTGACTATGTGAGGACATGTCGCCACGTGAACAAAGGTAGAAATATGATGTAGTGACATCTAGGGCATAACCTAGTGGCTTTTGTTCAGGATGCACCCGTGGTCCTAGCGTAGCACTACCTGAAAGGATCGTTTCAGTGATCTTATTTGATTGATAACCGAATTTACGTATGTCAAAGTGTTTTCTATGGGTATTTTTCGCATGGAGATCATTTGCCAGTGAAAACCCCAACAGGTTGTTAAACATTGTTTCCAATTGCCAGTGATCGCTTATTTAGCGAAGCAATCCTCATACACTCATCACACAAACAGCAACCGATCTGTTATCGATAGCCTGGAGGCACGTCCGGTGCCGCGCAGCTCTGATTGGTCATCGTGAAGAAAGGAGTTTACACCGTAGAGGGTTCTCTATTTACCAAATACCAGTCTTATTCTAGGAAAAAGAGAGCTGGTCCAAAGCTCTAGAAAAAACATCAAATCGGAGGGAAAAGATCACGTGACGCAAAAGGGGGGAGGATAAAATCTTGGGACCGTTCCCAATTAACTTTGTTATCCTATTCGAAAGAAGACGCACACAAACGGTTAAACAGAACAGAAAATCTTCTAGTTTGTAGCAATTTTATTTTCAAATTGCATTCGTCTGTCATGGAATGGAGAATGGGATGTGAAAAATTGGGTCAACAGTTTCGAGATCTTTCAAGATTGAGAATTAAAAAAGAAAAACAGAACAAATACCAGATATGGTGTTCATGGGTCTGAAGCGACAGGCGTATCTGAAGTTTTTTGACGAACTGGAAAATCGTAGATAAATGATCGCAAGAAAAAAACAGAATCGAAATGGATAGGCGCAGTACAGAAAAAAGCCGAATGATACGTCAGTGAAAACAATAATTAAGAATAAAAATATCTAAAAAGTCATGTATAATCTTTGTCCATTGGATAAACAGATAGGTGTGGACATAAAATGTTCTCTGCCTTAAAGAGATTCATAAAAAAGGAATAGTGAAAGTAGAGAAACAGAAAACGTATTCAGTTAGAGATCGTGGTCCATTGGGTTGGTATTGAATTAGGCAATTAAAATAAAAGATTTCGGTGCGAAGATCTATCAAAAAACGATATGTATTGATAGTGAGAGATGGTTCTTAGCCACTCGATAAACGGATCACGGTTGGAATTTCTTTTCCATTGATTCAGAGTAGTCCGGCGGTTGTGATATATTGACCGAGGACAAATCAAACTTATGTTTATGTGTCCCATCAAGATCACATGAGTGACGGGGAAGGTGACCAGCTGGACGAAAAGTAGAATCAGGTGAGAGAGAGAATTGAGATCAGATCTGGGCGGTAGTTCGAACGGGAAAAGCTACATGTGACAAAATCGTAATTCATTGACTCAAATACGAAAATAAGAAACGCTGTCTCTGAATAAACCGTGTAATCCCATACCTTCTCACCTACAGTATATCTTTGGATTATGGGGTTTACCCCTTTTACAGTATTCACTTTCGTGTATTAAAAATAAGAAGAACGGCGCATGTAAAACCCTAACGTGATAACAACACACATGTGAGCATCCGAACGTTTCGGTACAATTCGGAGTGAGGTGTGAGTGTTCACTCATTAAATTGCATCGTGCCAAATCTCATTATACAACGAAACATCTCAAGTACTCTCTGATGATGAAGCCCCAATCAGTTGGGTTACGCAACGGAGGTGTTTCTCCACCAAAGTAGGAGGATAAAAAAGCTAACATCCGGGACGATAAGTTGGACAGGATACCAGTGGCACTTCATCTATAGGAGTTAGCCCTGATTCTAAACGAACCAAGAACTGTACGAACTAGTACCACACCTCTCCAGTTCCGGCAGTGGCCACTGACCTGATTGGGCATTTTGGGCGTTTGACCCGATGGGGATAAGACATCGATCCCCGAATAGATTGTGGTTTTCACACATCGTCTCACTATCTTGCCGGCTAAGCTTGAACTGGTCAGAATCTTCGATTTTTAATTGAACAATTCAGCCGTCTTTCCGTTGCATTTTTATCGTCTGCATTTGATTCCGTTTCTTGATCAAACCCTCTTTTCAAACTTGAATCTTTTAGAACATCAGGACCAACTGATGTAAGGAGTGCATCGAAAAATCGATGCGCCATGTACTGTTTTATTGCAAACGTTATAATGTTAATAACACAGCGACGTCGGTAGAGAATTGTATTCACCGACGTTTCGGTTACCGTGGGTAAGCGATATCACTGTGTTATCAACAGTATAACATTCACAATTGTATCTTTTAGCACTCTAAGACAGTTACTCTCATGGCTTCCCACTATTCCACAGAAACGGCCCGATGTACCAAATTGGGCAGGGGTACACCAAAAACTTTACATAATATTCTCGATGTGCTTCCAAGGCTGTTTTTATCTCAGACTCTCCTTTCAGGTGCGCCAACTCAGGCGATTTGGAACCTCACAGACTGTTTTGTTTTATTTCACTAACTCCACTCTATTGCTACAATATCACGATCATCATCACTATCATGATCATCGTACAGCGGAGTATAGTTAGTGAAACGAACTTCACTGATCGCTGTCAAACTTATACTGCTTACAAGATAGGTGAGAATGTGCAAGGAATATAGGGATAGGACCTACTTCGGGGAACGGGGAAAAGAGAGCGAACCTCTATGGTCAATACACAGAGTACACAGTCCGACTGTGTATTTACACTATTTCAAGCGTTGTGGTCTGATAATAAGTGATGACGAGACCGCCATTGCTGTCAGTTTGCTGCTATGACCTTACGTGTCTCCAACTATCGAGTTACAGAGTCTTTGAACTCAAACCCGAAAAACGAGAAACATCTATCCTCCCTGATCGCTCTGTGTATTTTTTCATACCTCGTCTCCACTTCATCTGCTGGCCTCCACGTGGGTTTTTCCAGTCTGTAGCGGTCAATGCAAATAAAGCGCGATGCGGTAAAAAAAAAGCTTTAATGTAGTGTTTCCCGGCCTTTGAAAACAAGACTTTAAAGTCGTAGTTTAGTGATAATCAGTCGCTCCTCTGCATCCTGACCTAATCTCTAGTCATTCCCATTGATCCGCACGCTCGGTTAAATATCTAAACTCTCGTATTAACGTTTATAGGAATTCGTCTGTACCATACCTAGCCCAACTCCTAACCACAAAGGAACAGATCAGTAGTGATCTACGTCAGAATTGGCGTACATGAAACAACTTCAGCGACATTATTCAAGTTGCATGTTATCCGGCTGTCAGTAGGCAGTCTGAAGGACCTCGAATGAGGACAATGCAAATTTTGCTTTATATTCCAATTTCGTGCCATGTGCAGGTACATCCACGAGTGTGACGGACAATGAGAACGGACTGTATTGCTCACAGGAATGTGACCCAGAGCGAGCCGATGCAATACGTTCGGAACAGAAATATCCGAAGACCATCAAGAGTGCCTGGTGTACCTGAACAATCGAATGGGCTAATCAAAGCTTGGTACTCTAAATTAGTTTAGTATTGTTTGTTTTATTCGGGTACCAAACAGCAAACAAGAGCTGGCTGGAAACAGGAAATCAAGCCTGGTAGTTGAATGAAAAGCCCTTCGGCGATTCTGTTTGGTTTAACTGGCATCTGTGTATGTCCGTTTTACCTTCACTCGCATCTGAGGGATGGCAACGGAAACCATGGCAACCTTGGAATACTACCGTAAATAGTAATGTTTAACTAATTACCGGATTATCTTTCTTCGCGAAAATACTAAGGACTTGGCGGACAGCGGAGTCCGCAAGATTACCGACGAAATTAACGGAGTGTGATATTTTTCGGGTATCAATTTAATTAGGCTGTAGTAGCAAAAGTAGTAGTAGTAGTAGTAGTAATTAATATGCCTTTGTGAACACATCCAGCATTCCATTGGCTCCCAAATGAGCGAATCTGCGATGACAGAAGCTTGAGTGACACAATTTGCTGAGCGAGGTTTCGGCATACGAATCAAATGACATCCATTCATCAACACAAGAAAACATATGTAGACGCATCCAAAGCGTTTCGAGTCCTTGTGAGGCCTCGAAGTTCACGAACTTTGCGATTCTTAGAAGCGATAAATATTCATCGCTTAAAACCGTAATCATGTGTTCAAAAAAACATTTGTGACGCAACTGTTGTTGCCGTGGTAGTGATGCTGTCACACTTGATACCACCCTATTCATAGCATGATGTGACATGACCTTCCCTTGCCCTCCCTAGTTCACCACATTCACCACATCATTCGACCCAGTTCACCTCCATATCAAATTTTGTCATCTAACTTGACCTCAACTCCTAACCAAACACAAATCATGCAACTCACTTGTCCACCACCTTGTTCAAATGACTCATTTCAACTCCTATGTTTCTTCGTTTTACATGATCATATAAATGTGCGTTTACAGCTGAATGAGAGCACGCGAAATTGATGGTCAATGCGAATTCTGCCCACATATGCCTTCTTGTGTTGATGAGACACAAAAATAAATGTTAAATCCTGCCACCGGAATGAGTAGCATGGTTGTGCCACGGTAAGCTCAACTGGTTCGGTTCCCATATCTGACCCTCGCTACTGTGAATCGGACTCAGATGTCAGACACGGGTGCTCATATATATCGGACATTTCCAGTAATAATCGCATCTCGATTGGCACTGAAACCGAAATATGAGTAGGCAATGGCAACAAGCTTTTGAGATCATATTAGACTAGAACAAAATAGGTTGTTAAATATGTTTGAAAGAGAGAGAGAGAAAAAACAAACTCTAATCAGATCAGTTACCGAAGAGGAACAACGCACTTACCACGTGGTTCACTCGAACAAGCACCATCTCTCGACAAGGTGGCAGCAGTCAGAATTGCTCTACGTGAATCCTTGTAAGTTGAGGACGTAGTGGTGCTGCCTGCCAGGGCAGACATGATACTCTGGTCCGGTTCGTACGGAACATGGTAGAATTCGGCTATATTGACCTGGTGGGAATCGATAAAAAGTGGGATCGATTATACTTTTTGAATAGGAGTCTAATAAACGTGATCATGAGGCGAAGTTGTCCACGCATGAATGTGGTTTACCGTATCAATCAGGGTACTTGCATTATTTTGTTTACTGCGATCTGAGTGAAGGTTAAGCTGTAAACCCTCCAGGAAAGGTTGGATGTAATGCAATTAGTATGCATGAGACAAACAGCGTACTAGCACACTGGGGCGAACGAAGGCAGATATTTGGACCACAGCTTCAATTCACGTCCATGAAAATACTAGTGCTTAGAGATGTTGCAATGAGCCATATGAGAATGTTAGTTTCAAGGACCCTGATTCGAGCCTCCGACAGTTGAGGTTCAAAAGACCTGCTCTAACTGTGACTGAAAACAGAAGGCGAAATCATTCGATTCAACTTATTATGGCGTCGGTGTACTTCCCGTATTGAACCGAGAAAACATCGAACCTGACTTATTGTGCGGTTGTATAATCCGGCAGACCAAAAGTCCCGAAACCTGGATCGAAAGCATATCCGGGGACGTGACTTTATGTATCAGGTTCTTCTCAGAATGTGCCTTGAATTGACCAGGGTCATTGCCTTGTGGTTAAATTTTTTTACCTGAAGGTGTCATTTAATACAGAACAAGGTGGCGCAGAATTGCACAATTTATTTCGAGAACAATTTTCCTGTATCTCTTTAGGTACATACTACAGTCGAAAAATATGATTAACTGACAGGTCACAGTTGCCATGGCTGATGTAAAAATTTGTCCATTTTTCTACCAAAGCAGGACTAGAATTACAAATAATTCCTGATTGCACAGTTCAGGAGTAAACATGAGTGGTGTGAAGAAAAACATTTTTGAATACAACTGTCACGTTCACTTGATGTATAGCCTAACATGTGACGAACGATCGATGACGCTGGTGTGCGGCATTAGCTTGACCTTCGACCTTGATCATTTGGGTATGATTCGGTCACCATTTTATTAACAGACAGGGATGTATTCGGCTACTCTTCGTCTAAGCCGCCAGTCGGTTCTGCTTGGGAAGGTGGCCGAGCATCCACAAAGGAATCGGTGCCCTTGAGAGGATTCGGCATATTGCGAAAGCGGTTGCCTGACTGGAGTAGCCGGTATTCTGTCGCGGTGGTGGCCCGGTGGTAACGTCACCGAATTATCACCACGGAGGACGTGTGTTCGAATCCCACCACCATCGCCTGACTTTCCCCATTTGGGTGTTGAATGACAGCCCTTTAATTGGCCACTTCCCCCTTCCCGAAAATTGTATCTTTGTGTATTCAATAAAAGGAAAAAAGAAAAGAATGTAGACGAAAACTGATGTGACTGTATCGAATGTTCGTTTGATGGACGAGTTTAGACGGTGCTCCAACAAATTGCTCACGTCATCACTCGAACGGTAG
>UZAN01044242.1:19661-30850 GCA_900618425.1 Echinostoma caproni | reverse complement strand
ATGCATTCAGGTGTCGGTTGACAGCGGAATCAACCAGCTCCTCATAAGATACAGCTCCATATCTAGAAATGCTTTTCAGAGAGCGTCTAATTAATATGAAATCCTCAGACAGTAGACCGGGAAAGATAACGGGAGAGCAGTGGGTCCAATGGCATAAAACGCATGAGAAAATAAATTTGGAAATGATGTAAAATGACACCCTCAGATGCCGAAGGCGTGAAATATGAAAGGTCAACTTTTTGACTTTAAGAAATGTTTGTTCTGCGTGATAGGACCATTTGAGGTCAACAGACAGGAAATATTCAAGATATTTGAAGTGTTGTGACCTTTCAAATTTTAAGTTATTGATTAAGATATTGGAAACAGATGACCAGAAAGAGTTGATGGCCTACGGTCAATGGAAAACAAAACTTCAATGCATTTGATCGGGTTTAACGAAAGCTTAACACCATCGTACCATTCAGAAATGGAACTTATGGCTGATTGAAAGGGGTTAGTTGAAGGGTTATTGTTGTGAGATGCACCACCAACTACCATGTCATCGGCATATTTAAACGTGAAAACATTTGGGGTCACTGGCCAGTTTTGGATATAACAGGAGAAAAGAAAAGGGGATAAAATTACTCCCTGCATTACACCCTGGTCTACGGTAACAGTAGAAGACCTAATACCATTGAGACAAGTGAACTGGCGTCAGTCAGTAAAATAGTTGTGCATCCAATTCAAAAAATATGGCGGGAGATTATGTTGTCGTAACAGTAACAATAGGATGTTTCTGTTGACAGAGTTGAACGCGTTTGTGTAGCCCAAAAAAGGAACTTGAACAATTTTATTTTCGGTCTATAGTGGATAAACAGAATGTAAAACACAAGCAACCGCATCTAAAGTAGAGCGACGCTTACAATAAGCAAACTGATTGGAATCACGAGAATCAAGGTTAGAGGATAAGTGCTTAATAATAATACGCTCAAAAGTCTTCAGTAACACTGAAGATGAAGCAATAAACCGAAACTTACCCTTTTCTTTCTTGGGTACTGAAGTGATGCGAACATCATGCCAAGTGGTAACTAGTTTTCCTTCTGACAGACATGTACTGAAGATGAATGAAACGGTTTGTGCGAGGTGGTTTGCACATGTCTTAAGGGTCATTGAGGATAACCCATCGGGACCGGCGGATTTATTCCTGTTGACAGCATTTAATTCTTTTAAAAGGTGCTCTGTTGTGACAGACACAGGAAGGTGGAGATCAAGTGACGGTGTGTTTGGACGCGGTGAAGCTTACATAAAGTTTTTCACTGAAGCAAAAGATTTGTTGAGCTCGTTTATATCACATGAGACTGCAGCAGGTAAAGTTGAACGACCACAGAGCAACTTTAGTCCACCCCATAGCTGATGGCAGGATTTGTCTCCTATTACGGTGTCAGCATACAACTGTTTGAGATGGGCTATCTTGCTTCTGATATGAAGTTTGACAGCTTTGACGGTCACTTTATCTCTCCAGTGATACGCCCTTTTTTTCAACCTACGCAACCTTTTCAGTCTATCGGTTGCGGGTGAATCCTTTCTTGAGGGTAGCACACATCATAACAATAGTTGAGGTAGTTGGTAAGGTTCTCACAGAAGATTGAAATATCAGGATGGCATAATTATGTTGTTACGTCATTGTGTGGTCAGGAAAGATTCAAATCCGGGCTGTGGAAGTACATAAAAGGATGAATAATATGGCCAACGTTTACGGGATACAAACTCATCAAATCCGGTTCACTTTTTGATGACCGTCACTACTGGAACGTCGCCGTCTCCGCAGCTTACGCCTAAATGACACGTGAGCGTCCAAAGTCTCTGTCTTCCGAACTGATACCTACCAGTCGGTATGGATTAGTCAGTATGGAAACTTGTGTTAAAATACGTAGAGCCGGTTCAAACTAAACGAGACAGAGCGAAATTAACGATGCTCCATTTGAAACGGTAGTGATGTATTTTTGATCCACCTTTGAATCCATGTAATTTCCATAAAATATGTGAAATATGCTGCAAGACAGTATTGTTTTGCATTGTGCAGTATTCAAGCTTTAGCGAGTTATATACAANACCACCGTTACAATTCTGGTAAAAACGGAAAAAATTGGATGTGAAACGTAAAAAAAGATGAGCTAATTACTAAATGCATTAGAAAGCTCAGAACGAGCACTTTCCTTGTCGGTCAGTACCAAAGAGTTTCTGTATGCGAATATGCGAGACGGGATAAGTTTGTACTCGGAACGGGTGGACGGGTGGGATTTGCATGCACACAAGTCAATGTGAAAAGGATGAGTGCAATCAGATAGGATATTGTTAGCAAACATCATGGACGCATCAATATGAGCATTAAGCATATTGTCAATCAGAACAGATTACGGAACTTGGGAGACACGGTTGATCATTGAGAAGCCACGCCTCAGTAATTTGAAATCAGCCTTCAACAAACCAGGGAAAATTACAGGGGAGCAGTAAATGGGTATGCGGAGGACACATTGTTGAACAAAAGCGGCTATCACCGACGGATCAGAACAGAAGCGGTACAGTCTTTTTATCTGAAAAGAGAGAACTTTCAACTTGTGAGCAACAGTTTGGGTGTGTAAGAACCAGCGAAGGTTACGTTCAAGTAAGCTACCTACATATTTCCACAAGGGTGACCCTGCTCATCGGCTTTCTATGGATCTGTACATTGTCCGAGGGAGATAGTGAACGGTATAGAGAAAAAATACATTCAAAGCATATTTGCGGATTAAAATTAAGACCGGATGAAGTGGAATACTGTAATAGTTGTAGTAGTAGTAGTTATACGCACGGAATTCGGAACACCAACTACGCAATATGAATTACAGGACCCGAATCAATAATCGGCTATCACGGACTGGATCGCAGAAGCACTGAAGCACAATGGCACAGATTCGCAATGTCCCACGAGAACGAGACGCGAGGAAAATACCACGGGAATTTAGTAAACAATAGCTCGTTTATTGGAGGAAATGAAGGCGATTAAATAATATGTATAAAGGGAGATTATTGGCTATCTGGGCTTCCACCAATTGGTTTGCAGTGCTGCTTGCATAATCTTGCTTCTGTCTGCACTGTCTCGGATTGGTTGGCACCATCCATCAATGACGTGTATTCAGAAGGCATGCGCGTGTCATTGACGTCAACATTCAAACTTGATTGATCGCCAATGTCCTGAAACTGTAATGCGCCGTTCCAGGGTAGGCGCCATTGTGTAGGCCTGGATCACCACAAATACGTAACGAGGTGGGATAAGTTTGTGTTATATTCAGTCAGTTCTGATTGGTTACAAACGGAAACAGAGATGGCGATATCATCGGCATACTTAAAATGTCCAACAGGGAGAGTAATGGATAAGTCACTGATATAGGTCGAAGAAAGGTAGGACAGCACCTTGAAGTACACCGGAACTATATTGAGTGATGCCGTTTACTGTATTTTTCCCAATTTAACATACTGATATCTTTGCAAAAGTAATCAGGAAGCCGTTCTAGAAGAAAAGCCTGACAGCCAAAAGTTTGGAGCATGTTAAGTAAGAGAGAATGGGACAAACCTTATTGTGTGTGTGGGGAGAATGATGGATGATGATGTGCGGTGGTGACTCGGTGGTAACGTCACCAAATTATCACCCCACTACCACCGCCTGAATTTCCCCTTTGTGTGCTGAATGGCAGCCCTTTGATTGGCTGCTTCCCCCTTCCTGAAAAATTGTTGCATCTTTGCATATTCAATAAAAAAGGAAGTAAAATGAAAAAGAAAAAAAGAGATAATCAACATTCCAGTTCCATGACCGGGTGTTGCTCACACCTTAGTCCTCACACTTGCGCACTGGTTCAGGTCTTTAGGGGTGGGTGGGGGGATGTCTGTGTTGTGTGTGGTTTTGGCCAAGGAAGGCCGAGTGCTCTTACAAATTGGTTTCGCTAGCACCTCCGGGAGGAGGAGGCTGGGTGGGTTATGTAGCCGGATTCCGATCGCTTCCTCTGTTGCTGGAATGCGACTCCTAATCCTCTTACATTGACGAATGTGAACTAAGTAGAAAGGGGTTTTATTCCACCATGTGGGAAACAATCGATCTTAATTGCTCCACTATTCAACCAGGATGGGTGGTGCTCGCGGACTCATTCAGATAAATTTCTACTCGTACGGAATTCTACTGATTGTTTACATTTTTTGACACTCCTTTACACTACTTGCTAGCCTTCATGATAGCCGTAAACGTAGCTAATCATCGGATGCAATAAATGGATTAGGATCATTTAGATTCAGCCAGTACGTCCATTTCTACGATTTCTCCAGGAGGATGAGATTTGTTCTTTAAAAATATATTAAAAATAACGATGGGGGTATCGGTAAATTGGCATAAATGCAACAAAATATCTCATACGGAAAAAGTCTTTAAAATTCGCACAAACAAGGTCCAAAAGTAGATACGCATTTTATGTAGTTACAAAATTAAATCCGTTAATCTACTAGTGAATTCGGTGAAATCTAATAACCGCTTTTTGGCGCTTGCAAACTACTCACAAGTGTGAGTAGTACTACTGTACCGACCGTATTGAGGAAGTGTGAATTATGATATTTACGGGGCCAGGATTGTTTTACTGCGCGATTTTTCCACAGTCACTCACCCATTTACTTGTTCGCTTACTCGGGCGACCGCGTTTGGTAAGTTTGTGGACAACGATAGTTCGATTAAATTCCGTTTATCTAACGGCGCGTGATGCAATTGATCAGTTGATCGATTAACCGATGGAACGAGCTGTTTCACATGTCAAAACATCCGAGTTATCTCAAAAATAAGCTGATCGATCAACACTCAGGCTGTAATGAAGGGGAACGATTGAGTGGGGTTCAGAACGATCCGTATCGATTCACTATGCACTTGACTCGTGTCGGATTGATCTTTCTGCTATGTGCCAGAGAAATCCAGTCTAGAGTCAGTGAATCTCTCGTCCTTTGTGGACGCATGAGTTTACCATGCCAGTGATCGTTCCTTCACATAACAATGGCACCACGTACTTCGAGCATCTGCATCCAGACGAACAACTCCCGTTAAAGTTGGGCTTAATTCTGTTGGCATGCACCATTATTGTGCTGTTCGTGGCTCTGTTATTCCTTATTTGTCGACGATTAAGACGATACGCGCGACTGTTAAACGAGAAGGATTACAACGACAACGAGGATGACTTGGACAGTGATGTGGAACTGACACAGTTTGATTTGGAAAAGTTTCACCTGGCAGCCACTTCGGAACAGAAAGCAAAATCGACGACACCGGGGTCCATAAGACGTCATGATGCTAAAGAGGAGGGAGCGGTTGAGCAAACTGTAGCACCCCAAACTTCCAAAGCGATTGAAGAAGTGCCATTATCGGCATTCTCAATCGGGGATGAAGAGGATGAGGCATCAGAGGATGGCTATGCGAGTGGGAATACTACTGCTGGTGGGGCTTCGAGATCCGGAACGAAAGAATCGCACACAGGGGGTCTCAATCCGACCAACTGCTATGCAAAACCGGAACGAATTCAGATAGTGACTAAAGCAGTGGCTGTCCAACAACCAGTTCGAGAAGTGAGTCACTGGGGTCATCTTTTTGCATTGCTTTGCAGACTGAGGTCGCAAGAGTTTGATGTTCCAATAACTGTTTTGTTGCCCTGGTTACACCATTGTATAACATAGTCGAGCAAGCTAGCCGAGAACTTATCGTGGTAAGGGGATCGGTTACCGAACTTTCTAACCAGAAACATTTATGGAGTGAGGGAAGTGGCGAAGGTTTCAAATTTTTGTGTACAGAATGTAGTGCTTTGCATGCAGATGACGTAGAACGTGGTTTAAAAGGCTATGACCTACAATTCCACTCGATATTCGCCAGACATCTGTCTTTGGGCAAATTCTTTCAACTCCCGAAGTGAAAGTATCTGATGAGAAAAAAATCATATACCTATTAGGATTATATCTTCCACAGCAGTTTTTAGACAAAATGGTACTCAGGAAATACAGAAATTCAATTAGGATTATAGAAGTTGTGGTGCAAAACGAAACGTCATCTTTAGAGCAATTAGAAAACGGCATCTATAATTAAAATCACGTGTCACATTGTGTACACAAGATCAGTTGCGGGTAGGTAAATAATCCGTTTGTCCCCTTTGAATCTTTGCTGCCTTATTCAGCCTATTACACCAGGTTTGAGATGTGAGTGTGTGATAATTTTGATTTTCAAATTGAAACCAAGTGTGTTGAGCACTAGAAATTGATTTTGAATTACGCTGAGGTTGGAGCTATTGATCGGTAAATGTATCGTTGTATACGTCTAAATTCCTCATGGCCTCTGTTAGATCCAATAGCAAATAAATATGAACAAACCGCGCTAAAATAGCACTTTTCAGAGGGGGCTCTCAAATGCGTTTCCCCACACGCCTGTCCATAATTATATACAAAGCTCTAAAGATCAAACCAACTGTACACGGGAATCCTATTCTTTAAAATGTCTGAGTGATCGTCAAGAACGCTTTGAGAGCAGTTCGTCTAAACCAAACTCGTGTGCAAACATTTGAAATTTGGCACTGGGATCGATTTCACGAAGACAACATCTAAATAAACAGCAATCGGTAATTCTGTCCAACCCTGACAAGAGGTGGTTGGTGCAGTGGTCACACAATCAATCCTTCCATGCCCGATCGATCAGAAGCTCAAATCCCGGACTGGACAACGAATGTGCACTACAGATGAGCTCTAATAGGAGCAAAACTCGAGTCTAGTGCTTCCTAGTGTTTGATTGGCTGGAAGAGCGGACGAATGTGGGTGAAGCCGAAGTCCGATGGTCAGTTCAAATCTATCAATATCAATCACCTCCAATATATATATATATATATATATATATATAAACTGACTGACTCGAAAAACCTCATTCTTGATATGCACAAATAGAAGAATGATTAGGTTTCGTCTTACCATTATAAAACCCATTTCTTCGTCTCAAAGTTGTTTGATTTGGGGTTGGAAAAACTACTGTGCAAATGTCCCCACGTAGGCATTGGTCGGTGGACACCTAAACCATACTCATTAAGTCATGTGAACTCCTGCTTCATTCCGATCCGTTTCCTGGGAGCTAAAACATTCACGCCGTCCGTGGGGCTAACCACTATGCGTGACTTGATCCAATCGGTGTCACTGCACACCTGTGAACTGAAGACTGCTCATATCTAACAGCAGTCGGGGTGATCACGATGTGTTCCAGTAGTATTACCGGGCATGCGTGCCCAAACTTGCAGATTAGTGGTTATCGGCACTTGTGCACACGGCCAGGTCACCGCTGCTCGAACGATGAAACGAAGAATTTGGTGCGGACGGTGGAAAGCGCAGTTCCATCAGCACGGCGAAAGACCCCGTCGGGGTTGAATGTGCTATTGAAAATTTTTCCCGATTGCAGTACAGGAATAGTCTGCACTTCAAAATCAAAGAAATTCAGGTAACACTTTCCAACTCACCAAACGTTGCGATTCTCAATGCACTGCTTTGACTTCATGAGACATACGGCAGATCTTCAGCTACATACCGACTAAATCCGTTCCAAAGAGCCTGCCAACCCGAGTGTTTGTGTGTGTCTGTGTGTGTGATCGACTGGATGACCGATGCATTGTGCGTGAACATGAGTCTGAGAAATGACCAGTTACAATCAAATCACTGTATTGTATTGTATTCAAGCTTTAGCGAGTTATATACAACCTTTACCCCCCAAAAAAATAGACCACCGTTACAATTCTGGTAAAAACGGAAAAAATTGGATGTGAAACGTAAAAAAAGATGAGCTAATTACTAAATGCATTAGAAAGCTCAGAACGAGCACTTTCCTTGTCGGTCAGTACCCAAGAGTTTCTGTATGCGAATATGCGAGACGGGATAAGTTTGTACTCGGAACGGGTGGAGGGATGGGATTTGCATGCACACAAGTCAATGTGAAAAGGATGAGTGCAATCAGATAGGATATTGTTAGCAAACATCATGGACGCATCAATATGAGCATTAAGCATATTGTCAATCAGAACAGATTACGGAACTTGGGAGACACGGTTGATCATTGAGAAGCCACGCCTCAGTAATTTGAAATCAGCCTTCAACAAACCAGGGAAAATTACAGGGGAGCAGTAAATGGGTATGCGGAGGACACATTGTTGAACAAAAGCGGCTATCACCGACGGATCAGAACAGAAGCGGTACAGTCTTTTTATCTGAAAAGAGAGAACTTTCAACTTGTGAGCAACAGTTTGGGTGTGTAAGAACCAGCGAAGGTTACTTTCACGAGCTATTAAGCTAACTGGTCATTCGCATAGTGGTCATGACTGAGTGGGTGGGTTTTTAACCTCTCATCTAAATGTGAAGGGTTGAAAATCTATCATTGATGACAAAACGTTCACTTTTACAACGAATTAACCCCCTCCCCTTGTGGGGCGTCTCAATTCACATGAAAAAAATTACTGTGGTAAATAGTGAGATTATTGCATTGCATGGAACCCTTACGTACCGTTTGGAAAAGCTCTACAGGAGATTCCACAACCAGGACCTCGCCACTCCAAGGTGGATGGGCGGGCTTAGATCGATGCCGAGTCATTGTTCCTTTTTACCCAAATCCCATCAACAGTAGTTACACACATCCCGAGTGATTTGGTTCGGTCCCTGTGAACTTCAATTTTTTCTCTTCGCTTTATAATAAAGAAATTTCCTATCAAAAGTTTGAAATAATCGTTTGAAAATATGCAAAACAGGAATCTGTGGACAGGAAATTACTTTTGATCTGCCAGCGTAGTCATGTTCTGTACGCGTTTTGCACCTTCAAAGTATAAAATGTTACTACAAGACTGGGTTTGTCCAACATCTAGCCCCACTCTAACTGGGAAAGTAATGGAGCAAATGGATAGCTTTTGTTGTTTGGGCAGCTACATCTCACCTGGTGGACGCATCTCAGATGAAGTGTTAGCTCGCATACAGAAGGCTCGGTTTGCATTGGTCAACTTGAGACAGCAGTGCCGCCGCCTCAAAATCCGGCTATCCGTGAGGGGTCGAGCGTATACCGCGGTAGTTCGGCCAGTTTTGCTATACGGCGCAGAAACTTGGTCATCGAGGAAACAGGATAAGGATAATCTGTCGGTGTTTGAACGCCGCTGTCTATGCAGCATTGCACGAATCTGGTGGGGCAGCCGGACAAGCCATCCTGAGTTTAGATGTTGAGTTTTTGGGTAACCACGATCGTCCACTGGAGCAAGTGATCGATCTCCATAGATAACGTTGGTTGGTGCATGTGTTACGCATGTCACCAATTATGTTTCCACGACGAGCGATGTCAATCGAGGCAAGTAGTGGGNGTGGGTGGAATAAAGCCAACGGTGGTCAAGCTAAGACCTGGCATGAGGGTATGAAAACCCTTACCGGGAGACTGGGTCATATAGGTCCCGTTCGGCTCCCTGACTGGGGAACCCGAGATCATAGTCATCGATGGTTAGAGACACTGAGCGATATGGCTGGTTGTGGCAAACAGGGGCGTTCGTGCATCTTCTCAATTTATTTGCAACATTAGTCCAATGAAAATCTCCATTTTACATTCGACCCTATTCGGAACTGTCTTGTCGTTCTGCTACTGTTCATCTAAATGGGCGGCCGAAAGACAGCAACCAAAACCGGCACACGAAATTGAAACACATCCCGAACATGGCTACGCTGGCACCGACCTAGTCTTGTAGAAACGTTTGAAGGTGCAAAACGCACACGGAACATGGCTACACTGGCGTTCAAGCTGTCCAAAAAGGCTTGCAACTTACCTGGATCTTCACTTAGCAGCACAATATCATCTGCATATTCCAGATCAGGTATTCTGCCATCTGGGAGCAAATTGATCCCATTATCCTCGCATGAGGATAGTGCTGTTTCGATAATCAAATATATAACAAAGTTAAATAGAAAAGGAGAGATAGGGCAAACCTTTCGAACAGCACTTTTCGTTTGAGCTCGGGTGAAAAAGTGCCGTGAGCTCGGACTGGACCTCGGCTATTAGTATAGAGGAATCGTAATATTGAAAACGTTCCTTTAGCACACCCTGAGAGCAAGGCAGCGCCAGAGTTTAGAGAGGTCGACTGGGTCGAAAGCCGCTTTCAGATCGAGGAACAGAGAGATAATGGATCTACGAATGGAATGTCAGAGTTTGGCAAAGAATAAAGATGTGGTCGATACAACCTCGACCAGGTATAAAACCAGCCACGCGTGCATTCTTCACGTGCAGCAGACAGTCGAGGGAGTATGGAGCCAGCGAGAAGTTTAGAGGCATTTTTGATCAAACTAATTTCTACGTGGTTTTCACGAGAAGATCTATCATCTTTTTTGTAAATTGGTATGATGACCGATTCACACCATTCATTTGGAACCTGTTCCCTCTCCCACACTGAGCCCAAGAGCCTTGTTAATCCCGTGATTAAGGTTGAACTTTCATCCTTAAAGACGGATGGGGGCAGCTCATCTGGGCCGGAGGCCTTATGCCTTTTGAGATAACTTATTTTTTTCCGTGTAAACCCCATTTCAGATGGAGGACTGGCATCAACTAGGAGCATTGACCCAGTCGATGTGGGATGCGATAGTTCCGATGTCGATGGAGGCCAGTTGAACTGAGCCTCGAAATGTCCAGCCCGCCGATCAAAAAGGTGTTGCTGATAGTGAATCAGTGTACCATCGTATTCCTTAATTAACTCACTTCCGCCGACTTTCCTGGGGCCCGTATTCCTAATTTGATGGAAAAGAGTGCAACTATTATCAATGATCGCAGCTTTCTCCATCCCTCTACACCTTCTAACCACCAACTCTCGCGGTCATTCCTCAGACTCTTGATGAGCTGGAGTATGGGGTATTGCGCTCTGTGTCATATGTGGCATCGGGACGGAGGGTTCAGCGGGTGTCCGGCAGAGCAGCCGAGGTCGTTTGTGTTCTGAGCCTGCGCCAGGGTCCGACGTTGTTTTCAGTGACATTTGAATAGCTTCCTTGATTCGTCTCCAGGGTTCATTGAATCCTTCTGCTGGTGGTTGAACTGGTAGGTGATCGGAGAGTCCCGTTCGAAGGCGGATTTGCAACAATCGCAGACAGTGTACCGTGGGTGTTCGTTATCGGTGCCT
>UZAN01044241.1:24133-37183 GCA_900618425.1 Echinostoma caproni | reverse complement strand
GATGCCGCAGATTAGCAAACGCTAATCTAGCTTCAATCACGTGTTGAGAGATATCCTCGTCCACACATCCGCTAGCCGTTAGGCAACTCCCGAGGTAGACAAAGTTTTCGACTACTTCCAGAGTGTTTTAACTCAACGAGCTCGTAGGAATGGGTTCCTGACAACCTTGCAACAACACTTTGTACTTTGAAGATGCATAGGACATGCCATCGGTATTAACCTCAATTTCCAAACGGTTCAACGACTCTTGAATCGTTAGTGCGTTGTCACCGAGTAATGCGATATCATCGCCATACTCTAAGTCTCCAGGAAGAAGCTTGACGCCAGCGTATTTGCTTTTCATGAAATGGGCTTAATCTGTGCAATGAAGCGGACGCTGGGAACTTCGGTGCTACTGGAATCAAATTGTTGCTCTGTAGTTGAAACAGATACACAGTTCCTGGAACCAGTGAAGTGCCCCACACAAATTCCCTGTGCTCGTGCTTTGCCATACGATCTAAGTGCCCCTAAGTCAAGAAGACAGTCAAAAGATTTTAACATATGCAGGCAGAATCTGCTTGGAGGCCGGGCGACTTAAGCTGAAGAAACTCTGAGTAGACCAATTTCAATGTTTTTTATTCATCAGTGGATCACTGTCATCTTCCCATGCGGAAATACGCAATTGTATGCCATCTTAATCATAAGGCTCTCCGAATTTAACTCAGAAAACCATGATAGAAGAATGGCAAGTCAGCGGTGAAAAACATAAAAATAAACTGGGAACTTTTTTGGGTGGATCTATCGTCGGGATTTCAAGGAGCACTTGAGTAGAGCACTTTCAGCATTTCGGATTGTCCCGGAAAAAGTGCACGTGTTTTTAATCGCACAAGGTACCTTCAACAATTACGTGAAGACCATGACGGCGACTTTGGTGGCAGTGTACGAAGTGCAAGAAGCGTGTTTTTACTCGTATTCAGACCTTTCAAAAAAATCCCAATTACCTTTGCCTCCACTTATGGAATTAAACCTGCACTTCATGATGCAGTAAATCGTCACCCATACCGCTGTTTCGGTAGACGTTTCCTTGACGTGCTATACAGTGGTCTACTTTCTGTCGGGATTTATGTGCTTACACAATGAGTTTCTGATAAAAATTTCAGTGTTGTTGGAGTTTTTGAAGAAATCTGCGAAAGTGCTGCAGTTAAAATCAAATACGACCAAAATAGGTAACTGCCGACAAGGTGCGTGTTCGGAATGGTTGATCGAAACCTGATTTTCAACGACCGATCAACAGCCTGTCTCCATTCAGGCAGATCGGAGTGGTATTGTTAAGTTTTAGAAACAAAAATAACTATATCCTGATCGATGATTTCATAAAAAGCTTTTCGAACATTTGTATAAGACAAATATTTGTTTTACAGGGCGGATTTGAATCGATGATTTAGATTTCGGAAGGAATCTCACACTACTCATCAGTAGTGTGTGTATATTTTGATCATTCTTCTTGTGGCTGCCACGGGTAATGTGAACTAAATTTTTTAAATCTGCAATCTAATTTACAAGTTATTTTTTATTTCGTCTTTTGAAATATACTCCTGTAAATCACAATAAAAATCTTTTTTACTGTATTGTAGAGGTTTCTTCGGTATCCGATGCTAAATTAGTGCATCATCTCGATAACTCATCGGACGCGCTTCGAACGGATAGCACCGTAACTCAAACTGACCGTACGACCGATGCCCCGATGTTCCCATTACTCTCAGAGAAACGTACTTCTAGTGGGGTGAAACGGTCACTCACGATTATGGACTCACCCCCAATGGAGTTTGACAACGAGGCTGACGATGAAGGTAATTGACGCTGACAAATGTATCCGATACTTTGACGTTGCTCCGAGATCGTCCCGTTTTGCTCATGGGTTTCAAACCCTATTTTTATTGAACAGATTTTGGTAGCACCTTCTCAGTGCCTCAGAAAGACATTCTTACGAATGCCGCGCATTGGTCAAAATATAAGTAAACGAGACCACTATACAAAACTTGGCTTTTTGTGCTTGAGTGATGTGCATGTCAGAAAGAAAACGAGCTGAAGAGTTTTATTGCCAAGAAACAGACGTATTAAGGCTGTGGACATATCACGTGAAATTTCTTCATTTTTAATGCTATACTTAGAATCATTCATTCGAACCTCAGATGTGCTTCAGAACAGTTGTGATCGGAGCATTTGTGCCCGATGACCGACAATGGTCACTCACTGAACAGTCGTTGCATTCCCTCGTCGGAACTAGTCAGTTCCGTGAGTAGACCAGAACTCGAACCACAAACTTTTGATTTGAGAGCCGAATCTATTTTAACTCATATCAAACATCAGATTTCCAGTAAAGTGGAAAATAGATTTTAGCGGCTACTGACTTTGATCGTAAACACTATTATGTCGTCATTTTGGGTTGCATACTGAATTAGTAAACGGGGTTGCATAGAACGGAATCAGTGTCCTCACTGGCAATATGGTGGACCCCCAAAAGGATCAACTACTTCCACCGTAAACAAGTTATTCGACTTTATATGCCAACTGTGATTGACTAGTTTTTTTAGTTGTTCAAAGTCAGTTCAAAGCAATTTCAAGCAATTTCCTCGTTTCTCTTTGTTGTTATGTGCCATGAGACGAACTTTCAGAAAAGGAATGATAGCTAAATTCCGAATAGGTATATGACTGTTGGCGGTTAGTTACCTGAAAAGATTCGTGTTTTCTCTACGAATCGGAGTCTGTATCACCCCCATTTGCATTATTTTTTATATTGCACTGTCTGTGGCTCAATTCACATAGCTAATTAGTAATTCATGTTTAGTAAAGCAGCATAACTGCATTCCCTTCTTCTTCTTCTTTTCCAGTTTTATTCACCTCTATGTGCAAGAAAAAGTGTAGTCCCATTTTGACCGAGGAATAGTGAGAATCCTGACAAACATTCGTTGTTCGTTTAAAACTTGGAACAGTTTGTCTCACCGTTTTTTTATAGAAAATAAATATGTTCGAAAATTTACTACCCCTTTTTCCTTACTTTTCAGTTTTATGCAAACTGTGACACTCGGCGGATAAATAAAGATAATAGTCTTGTGTTTGGATGATAAATATATTTGTGGCATCTGTAGGAGTGAAATCTCTGAATGAACAGTGCATGCTCGACCAGCTGAGTTAAATGCCCAAGTCGAAATCACTATTCTTTTCATATTCTGTTCACCCAGTCAACCTACAGAGCCATAAATTCCTCCGATTGGCTTGTAAGCAATACACCCTAGCAGGTGTGGTTGCAACGCTCGGCTGGTGGAAACGTGCTCTGTTCAAAAGCGTGAACGGCCTCCAAACGAGAGCTTCAATCTCACTGGGGGTCACTCACCTCTTTTATAATGGGAGTTTAAGACCATTGTTCTCATTCACCTTTCACTTGTTTTTTGATTACGTCGGATTGATATGCTTCTGTACTGATTGACGACGATGCGTTAGAGGCAAAAGGTTAATTTACCAAGACGATAAGGGTTTTTTCACAATTTGGTGGTGAATAAAATGGTAGAATCAATTTGCTGTTTCTGGCTCTGGGAATCATAAAGAGGCCGGTTTGAACCTTGGTCACTTCTGATAGTACCACTGGTAGAACAAATTTAAGTTCCAACCAGACATGATCACTCATCTCATATGCTTGATTTTTTCAATTTTTGCAAATAATCACCGAATCTTTCATGATAGAAAAAGATGAGAGTAATGTATGTCACTGAAAAAAACCTATTACGTCATCATGAGGAAAACATGTCCAATAGAAAGGTAGTAAAAAATTGGGCGGATAGCTATGAAATATGCTCTAACTGTGAGGACCAGAGGTAATCCTAACTTACGGTACAGATAATTTTTCAAATTACGGCATGACTGACATCCCATAGTGAATGTTCCAAAAGGAACCATTATAATTGATGTTGAATGAAAAGTTATGGCGAATCTTTGTTTGGATTTGACTGTTCCCTATCAATCAGTGCGTTTGCGATATTTCGAATAGAATTTTCTGTAGAGGTGTGAAGCTAGACCGAACTCCTGGACTGTTGGGATCGGTCTATCGTATACTTGTTGTTGTTGTTGTTGTTGTTGGTGGTGGTGGTGGTGTGTTCTCCGACCTGCGAGTATTGTCCGTAGAGGTTTCGTAGCCAGACTAACCAACATCATCGTCTGCGAACAACACTCTCAGCTCGGAGAACACCCCCCCCTCACCACCATCATCATCCCCATCCCGAGATACAATCATTCCACATTACTAGACTACCCTTCCCAAACTATTTACCTGCATGCTTAATACTTTATATATATATATATGTTTATATACTTTGTACTTTATACCTGTATAGTTTACATCTTATAGTTCATTCAGTATTCAATATGATGGATGTGTTGTTTGTAAAATTGCCAAACCGTCGTATTCTGATTCGCTTTAGTAGCTTTACACGCAAGTGGATTTTACTTCTTTTTAGCGTATGGAAAACAAAATAATCAATTTTTAAAGAGGAGTGCATCCTATTAAAACCCTTCTAGGATACAGTGGCAGCCATATGGTGTGAATACGTGATCTTTAAGCTGATGTGATCCGGTCTCATCAGCAATGCGAATCCATTGACCCAATTGGGGATCGAACCCGGGACCTCACAGGCAGGACGTAAGCATACTACCAACTCGTCCGCCTGATTCTATCCTAACTGCAGAACAAATAAACAATGTCATTGGTATTGGTTTGAGCTGGTGTCAAAACAGGCATTATTGAACTCAGGAATGTACGAATTCCACGTTATTTGGAAAGCAGTTTATACTCACCAACGATCCAACAATGACTCATTTAGTTATCAGAAAATATAAATGTTTCGTTCTTACTTTTATCCCAACGATTAAGTTAGTCAGTTACTTTGTTGATTGCGATATAGGTTCTGACAACGTGAAAATAACGGTGTCATCAAATCCGATTAGGAAATTCTCTATGCTAATGAAAAATAGTGCAACTATTATTTTGTCATTTTTGTGCCTAAACTCTTCACATTGGTTCATTCCGGGGATAAGTGGAATCTCGGGAACGGAGTATCGGTTGTTTGAGGGTTGCAAGCATGTATATTCAACATGGAGCAGTGATTAGGGGTCAGTCACGAGACCTGTCAATACAAATAGAAACTGGTTGCTCATGTAAGGGGGCCATTCTCTTTAGCTGTCGGATATTTACTGAGAACTGTGGTCTTTTTCATATTTTAAAAGAACCGTGTCTACGTATATGCACATTTACGCACCGAAATTTGGGGAGTACCCATGAGTCTTAAATCACATGGTACGATTATTCGTTTGACTGCATTTATTCATCATCCCGTATGACTCATATCACCGCTGACTGTTTCGTTGATCTGTTCGGACAATTTTCTGTGATTTGCCCAATTTACAGTTCTTTCAAATGAGATGTATCTTTCCGATCAAAAGTTTGGAATTGGCATCCCAAACTTGTGTGATCCGCTCAACTAACATCCTTGCTGCTTACATTGGTTTCAAGACCTGGAACGATCTTCATACTCACTGTTACAATAACAGATTCCTTGTTATTACATCCGGTATATCTTCTCGATCGTGTGCGTTTATGGTCACCATATTAGAAAAGGAATAAGAGAATTCTTTAATATCCAGTTGCATCTAATTGGGTCGCACACAGAGTCAGATAGGAAATTGGTTTTGTGAGAGAAATAAAGAAAGCGGAAAGGAGATTTGTGATTGAATGACAATGTACATGATATGTTTGCGATAACTAACCTCTGTTTTCTCTTTCGTAAAAGAAGTCACTGTTTTTGGATTCCTCCTAATGGGTTCAAGTAATTTGAAGGCGATTGATTAATCGAAAAATTGGGTGAACTCATGCTATCTTCAGTTAAGTTTTAAGTTATGAAGCATGTACATCACCAAGTTATTCATCATTTGCGCTGCACCATGGTCGGTGAGTTTTGCTTTGAATACCATTAATAATATCAAAAACAACTCAAATGGTCCATATTATTCACAACTCAATTAATTACTTGAAATTACAGGACGTTGATTTTGATTATCTCGTAAAAAATGCCGTGGCACAAGTTACTTCGATGGAGCTCGGGATGGCTTATAAACAATATATACAGCCGAGGGCACTGAGAAAAGTTGCAAAAGGACCAGTCGACAAGTGTTTTCCCACTCCGATTAGGCATGTTGCAGATTTTCGGGATTCTGTACGGTTTCTAAAGGTGCTTTCAAAGAGATTGAAACGAAAAGTGGCAAATCGGACACGGGTAAATGAGAGCCATTCCAAAACCTCATTACCAGGTAAGTCATTTTCATCACACTTTCTCTCCTATCGGTAATTGCAACAGCTGTATAAGAGTATTAGAGGATTTCATTCATTTTTATAAAGGGATTCATCGTGTATATAGCAAATGAAGCGTGAACTGAAAAGCCAGGAAGCACTAAACAGCTGTTTCGACCTGGTTGGATCTCATCAGCAGCGCGAATCCATCGATCAAACTGGAGATCGAACACGGGACCTCACAGGCGTACAGTTAGCATGCTACCCACTCGACCACGGGCAGCTGATCAGACTGTTTTTCATTTTCCATTTACACGATATAGCACAACTCATCTTTGCGAGCTAGTTGTGGGCTTCGCGTTTTGCTCATCTCACCACTGGCCTCCATGGTTATGACTCGGTTGGAAACACGTGGAAACACGTGGTGACTGCTTTTCTGGTCAGCTGCCAGGTGCCCGAATGGGTGGCACGCTTAATTTCTGCCTGTAAGGTCCCGTGTTCGATCCCCAGTCGAGTCGATCGATTCGCACTGCTGATAAGACCCAACCAGGTCAAAACAATTGTCCAATGCTCCCGAAGTTTTAAGTTCACGATTCATTTGCTCCACACATGACAAGATCCTTTATGCAATTGCAACAGCCCTATCACACTCACGGGTTAATGTTGCAATAATATCTGAATCAAAAAATGAATGCATCTGTAATAGTGGGCTATACACTTTCCATTACAAATTCCTGGTATCCGCACGATCTGCGTGAAGACAAATGATTCAGAGTATCTCTTGTTGCAAAAATGGATGCATCTGTGTGTTTGTCCAATGTGTCCATTATCAGTAAAATAACGTCCAATTGATTCAAACCCGTTTGTTTTACTGCTCTCAGCTCTGAGTTCAGAGGGAGGGGAGGAGGGTTGACAGAGCAGTCAGCTTAATAAACAGAGAACAGAGCGTTGAAAGGTTTTCATTTGACCTTTATTTTTCTTAGAAACTTAAACCAAGAGTTTTCACACTAGTGCACTTTCATAGTAGGTAATTAGATTGCTTAGCCTTTCCTACTGAAATTCGAGAATAAAATTGGACAATAATTCTACTGGTTTAGCAGATAACTGATAAGCACAAGAAATAGGTATTGATAGTGTCATTTATTTTGGGGAGTCCTCTTTTCCAAAATTCAAATAAAAAAAGCTTTCCATAGATGGTTCACTCACGGTGGGAGACATGGACAACATGGATCGACTGACTCAAAAACGGGTAAACCCATCAGTGGCACTCGTCTGACTATTNTGAGGGGGGGGGATTCATCAGTGCGACGAAAAATCATCAGTGCCCATTTTTGATCGTTTTCATCGCCACAAACGCACTTCGGCTGGGTTCCCAAAAATAGCTTTTTGAGGTCAGGCGTAAACAGCCCCAAACGTTAAGCCTTAGATATACAAATTTAATTTGATGTACAATGAAAAACAACAGTATTGAAGCTCTCATTAGCGGTTCCAACCTCGATAGCCAATATTCATTTTCGGTTCTCTGGCTCAAGTGTTCGAATGAGTGATTTTATACACATCATNTGATTTATTTCATGTGAAACATTCGTTGCTCATTCCGATACTACACTTGTATGCATGCTATTGGACAAGTCTTCATACAAGAGATATTAATGTTTTCCGGCTCATCGTGATTTCATCATTTGGATGTTCAATTCAATTTACTGTTCATGTCATATGGTGAGCACTTACGACAAACTTGTAAGTACGTCACCACCACCGAGTATTTAACGTAATCCGCTCAAATTACATTAGAGTGTAATTGGTATCTTGCAGTTTCATTGTACACTCTCCTTTCTATCTACAACTCTCTGAAATTTTCAGGTACATGGGTTGAATGCTGCTTCTGCATGAAATGGCGTTATTTACCCGATGTCCATGATCCAAGTGAAATTTGCTCCAACTGGCATTGTGCATTGCAGTTGACTCATCCGAATAAGTCGGTCGTGGATGTGGATCAAACAGACTCGGTTGAAGTCGCATGTACTGTGCCTCAGGGGCCGACTCCGGATGCCATAAAGGACGAGTTTATCTACACACAATTCTCTGTGGGCTCGGTTGTGTGGGCCAAAATTCAAGGTGAGTTTTCTGGGGTTGTTCCATCAATTTATGTGATCGATTTTTACGCTTGCAATATCCAAGTTCATGGTTATCCCTCCTCTCTGTTGAAGTGTTACGCAATCGCATTTTCTACAGGTGACACTCAAACTCTTTCAGTGTCAATTTGAATGAGCTCTATTGTGTTTTAAGCCCAATGGTTCCGATGGTATCTACATAATGCTAGTCATTTTTTTGAGAAAACACTGTACAGAACTCTCATGGGATTGTAGCACTTAATATTCAGTTAACAACACGTGGGTTCTATTGAAGTTTTCTGAGTTACGCTGATTTACCGAATAAAATTTGCAAATTTACTTGTGTCAAGACTGATCAATTATTTACTGTTATTGTTTATTCAAATATGGGTTAACCCTGTGTTCTGTGTCACTTTGGAGTTGCCATATAATATTTATGGTTGATTATAGGAATTTTCTTCTTCTCATACGTTAACTTTGATTATTCCTCAGTGAACCCCGTCGCTAATGAGTCTTCACTCATTAAAACTCAACACAGTTTCCAGTGCAGGGAATAAATAAACGTTACGTTAGTTTTACATATTTCTCTTGGTACGAACTCTGTCAAAACAAAGCTGGATGCCAGGATCTTTCTGGCGGAGGAATCACTTCTTGGCTTGATCGCGGGCGGGCTGCTGACTGATTGCCAAAACTAAACTGTAGGGAGCTTATGCGCCACTGTTTAAAAGGTTTGAAATCAGCGCTGTCCCACTATTCTTGATTTATCAAACCAGCTTTAACCCATGTTGTTAACTTCCTGGTCCCTTAAGTTGCTGATATCACCTTTATTATGGGTAGAACAAGAACAGAATTTCCTCAGGAGATGTCCTGGAGAAACACTGCGCTAAGGCATTTCAACAGCTGAAAATGAGTGCCTGGTTTATTTTTGATGCAAGCTAGATGNCGATAAATGAGTCAAATGAAAAAAATGAAAGCATGATATTTCTGCATCGCCACACATGATTGTGATTCCAGTGTTCGTTTCTTTCCAATCACGAAGCATCCGGGAAAATATGTGGAAGACTGACAATGGAAAGATTCGCCGGACGGTAACAAATTCATTTCTGCATCCAATGTCATAAGTCACATTTAACTCACAGTTATTTGGGAGCAAGGGGTGGGATAATTGATAATGATTTATACTGACGATCCTTCAAATTTCACTTTCACTCAAAACCCTCAGTTCTCCCATGCACTCAGAAGCACTAGAGTTTTGCTCTTATTAAAGCTCATAAGTAGTGGGAGGCTTACGATTATATTTATCAGGCATTCAACTGTCCCCCTTCGTTATCGTCGGGCCAAAATGAACTGACAAACTATCACTAAGGATGACACCTGAACAAACAAGAATCGGCAATTCGGTTTAGCCTTCGAATGAGTTTGTTAGCACATTGGTAGCACACGCTTTCCGTGCGATAAGTTCGAAGTTCAAATCATGAACGAGAAGTTCGACATGCACTACTGATGAGCTATAATAAGAGAGAAACTCGAGTCTAGTGCTTCTGACTGCGTGGTTGCTTGGGAGAACTGAGATGAAGTTTGAAGGATGATCAGTTCAAATCAATGTTATAGCATTGATTTTGCAACCATTTACCCAATTTCTTTTCCATCAAGTTTTCGCAGTATGCAGTGTATCTGAGTCAACCGTCATGTTTGGATTACCCCATGGACTTAACGATTCAATTATTTCGCCGACAAAGAAAAGTCCCTAATGTCAACTTTCTCCTGGGAGGTGTAATAAACCTTGGTTCATTGGACAACGGTTTCGCACTCTTGCGAAATTTTCATTATTCTCAGGCATTGCCTACTCGTTAGAAGCTTCAGGTGTCCCGGAGATCGTGATGAAGGTCGATCACATGTTCCCGGTATTTGTAGCTTCCATAAAATGAGCAACAACAAGCTTGTTTTGTGATACCAGTAACACACTCTATACGAATAAGGTTGACGAGCGTTATGTTTTACGTGTAGTAAACTCCAGTTATGTATTGCTCAACGTTTCGGCCACCTCGGTCGGTCTTCGTCTCAGGATTATGAGAATCGGTAAGTAATCAGAATCAATATGGCAAGCGAAACAAAGGCCAATACAGGTCATTGTGAAAAGGTAACATGTCACCGGATGGTTTGTCTGTTGGTGTAGGTGTGATGTGTAATTGGGAGCGCGCCTAGGATCGATTTTTGCTGGGCGCCCGTCTGCATTCAGTAGGCTTGGCAAGGTTTGACTATCGTTCTTGGTTTGCTATAGTGGCAGTCTGTTGAATAGGTAGGTGTGTTGCATTCTTTTAGCAACTATCCAGTTTTGTCAGTTACTCGGGATTCATAAGCAATAGCTTTGCTGGTGTAAATTACTTTTCCAATCCGTATTCCATTTATAGAATCGGTTATCGGATGTTTTCTGGAGCTGATTGTCTATTCCATTGTGGCTTTCCATTTCACCATTGTGTCGCAGGTTATCCGGCTTGGCCAGCAATGATCTATTACAATCAACACGGTCAGTATGCGGAGTACGATCAAGTCAGTCGGGAGGTGACACATTATCATGTGGTGTTTCTCGATCCGACTCGATCGACCGTCAGTCGTGTGAATGTGAACCGAGTGCGCAAGTTTCACTCAGTTGAAGAATTGAAACACAAACGAGGTGTAGGTTGGACTTTTCTCGTATTGACCAGGTGATCAAATGATTTGGCCGGTCATATACGCTTCGCTTCAGTGTGTTGATTTGAGCTCGTTCAAGTATCCATTGAGCGCGATGTGGTGGTGTACTCATATTGCACGCTGATACGTATACTGAAGTTGTTTCGTTCTACCTAGACGTGCAACCGACATAAACGACTCTTCTTTAGCTCCCACCGAGAGACAGCACCACTGGAGAACACAGTCACAGTGGATTCTACGTTCATGGTGCGATACACAAATATAAGTGGGTAAATTGGGCGTACGGGAACGACGCACCAATGAGGTCACGCCCATGACACCCGATTGGTGGATTGGACGATGGGTGTCTGATTCGCCTTAGTCATTCAATCCGGAATCGATTCGCCTTTGGGCGCCTGGAACGCACTTGTGGTGTGACGTGGATCCATGCGCGGCTTGACGGGTTCTGTGAGCTCTGCCCTATCAGAAGTGTCTGTGATGCATTGTACCTCGGTCATTAGCTTGATGAGGGAAGACCGTCCGCAGTGACAACATCACGGCGGATAAGGAGGAGGAGGGGGGGGAGGGGTTCCGATTGTTATTCTGATACATCTAGAAAATACCGGCCCCCACACAACCGTAATATTATGTGTTGTCGATGTAGAGAAACTCCTGACCATTTAAGCTATGCCCTCCACTTCCCACACTCCTCCTCCCACACCAAATCCACACTGTGTCACATCGGAAATCAGGGGACACTCCTGACCTAATAACCTTATATTGGTTATCGTGTATCCACACGATGACGCCTTGCTAGTCTGCTCTTATTCTATCTCCCTCCCACACGCAAACAAACAATTCCGTTGTATGGTAAATTTCGTCGTGTACAGAGCCAGCGAAGTGTGAACTGAACGCAGGCATAGTACCCACTTGATTCCGTTGTGAGTTGAGTTTCAAATGTCATAAATTGTACGAAGAATTTACGAAATTCCGAAAAGAATGATTTTTAAAATCTGTTCACCTCCGCCACACAGGAATGATGAGAAGATTGATAAAAGAAATCGTTGATTGTGTGACTGTGAGCATATTCCAAAAGTTAGTTCTTTATATTCTAAACTAAAGGATACGTTTTCTTAGGAATTGAATTTTACAGCTATCGGAAACAATATCGTGCTTCCAATGATGCGCACTGCAGACAAGCGGAAAACCTACGTGTTTGCCATATACTTTGATATTTCTAAACCTAGTTTTAAGCGGTCCGCGCGAGTGACATTGCCACTAATGGAAAGGCGATGAGGCAAAACGTTGCCATAGGAGTTCTTCACTTAGGCGACCTATAACCCGAATGAACCAATGGAATCGCGTTCCAGGTTGAAGCTATAACGATTGTCTAGAGGTGCTCTGATGTCCTATTAGAGTCTTGTTATATCAAGTTTCAAGTTGATCAACGTTAGCCGTATATTACAGAGACCTATATATTCCACCCGCATCAGCCACGTTCCAGTTCGCCAGACCTCGGTGAACATGGACGTTGGCCAACAGAAACCTGACTCGGTGAGCATACGCGGTCGATAATTATTTGGTGAATTTAGTCTTGCAAACGAAGGGGGAGATGAAAATATAGGAAGCACTGGACAGTTGTCTCAACCTGGATGGGTCACATTAGCAGCGCTAATCCATCGTCCCAACTGAGAATCGAACGCGGGACCTCACAGGTAGAATGCAAGCATACTACCCATTTGGGCACCCAGCCGCTGATCAGACCGTTTTTCATTTTCCGAAATTCACTATTTATTCGAATCAAATCTTCCATCAAGATCAAGAAATTCTTAATTAGTTAGTTAAAGTAGTTGTGCAATACCTTTTTGGCTTTTCACTTTTCTCGTTGATCAATTGCCATATCAACAGAACAGCCATCTCCCAGATACGATTGCCATACACAAAACTTGG
>UZAN01044241.1:0-14442 GCA_900618425.1 Echinostoma caproni | reverse complement strand
TGGAAGCACCAGACTCGTGTTTCGTTCTTAATAGAGCTCATCAGTTGTGCGCGTTCACCGTCCCGTCTGGGATTTGAAGTCCGGATCCATCGCGCTAAAATGCGGGCCTTAGGAAAAACCAGAATGGCAGTTTCAAAAATTACTTCATTATACTACTTTGGTTAATGAGATGATTTTGTTCTTTCTGAACAGCATTATGATAAATTAGGTTAGTGTGAAAACCTTGGCGAAAATGCATAGTTTTGGCACACTGTTTTTCGGTGGTTTTGCTTGTTTCTGCGTATGTGGAAGTCAGAATGCATGCAACTTAGTCAGCAATTTTCGTGTAGTTAAAAGTTCGCTGGCTGTGTGCTTATGTTTAGGTAGCATTTTCGCCCAAGGTAGCTCAGACTCGTGTTTCGTTCTTAATAGAGCTCATCAGTTGTGCGCGTTCACCGTCCCGTCTGGGATTTGAAGTCCGGATCCATCGCGCTAAAATGCGGGCCTTAGGAAAAACCAGAATGGCAGTTTCAAAAATTACTTCATTATACTACTTTGGTTAATGAGATGATTTTGTTCTTTCTGAACAGCATTATGATAAATTAGGTTAGTGTGAAAACCTTGGCGAAAATGCATAGTTTTGGCACACTGTTTTTCGGTGGTTTTGCTTGTTTCTGCGTATGTGGAAGTCAGAATGCATGCAACTTAGTCAGCAATTTTCGTGTAGTTAAAAGTTCGCTGGCTGTGTGCTTATGTTTAGGTAGCATTTTCGCCCAAGGTAGCTCATAACATCTCACGTAAACAGCTGCTAACCGAATGATTTCTCAACANCAATCCCCTCCCCCCCCCCGTACCCTTTCGTTGGTTTTCATCAACGGAAGTCCAAAATCTCCGCTCCCATGAATACAGAACTAAGTCCGGGATTGAAAAGCATTCGATCACCATCCCCTTCTTCTTGCCTATCGCCACTTTTTCTTCAACTTCCTGATGACGAATATTTTATCACGGGTAATTATACAACAGTACAATCAGAAGAAGACCCAAACGAGTCGAACGAACCTAGTCCGAAAGTGACAAGTGTAGTCGATTCCTCGGCCCGGAGGCCAACAGAATTACCAAGATCCAATCGTGTTTATTCAACAAATTTTCACTATATGCAACTGGCATTTGAAGAACTGAAGTCTTATGCGCTCTCGACTGATGAGACGGAAACCAATATCAATCTACCCGTGACTGCCCCATTTCACATCACTACCCCGAAGTGGTCCCTGAAGCGAGTACCTTTTAACACACAGCTACTCCCTGTCTCTTTTGCACACGACATGGCAGATGATGTTAATTTTGTTTAGTGATTATCCCGTTTGCGTATAATAAGTGAATTACAACAGTGACTCAGGTGTTTCTTTATGTTTTAATAAAATCATTGTATACAGTTCCGTTGAAACTACGTGTAAACGGTGTGTGTTTGTTGGGGGGGGGGAGAGAAATAAAGTCAGAGCATATCTTCATTTGATTGAATTTTTTTCAAGCATTTTCGACTGTATTGGTCGGGGTTTATTCACTGACTAATTTACTGTATGAGTGCTGTCAGGTTTTGCCATTTCTGACGCTGTTGTATGCAACTCATAATTCGACGCCGTCGGTCAACGTTACCCTGTTCAGTATACTGATGAGTATTCTCCTATGTATAATGTCGTTGTACGGCCTTGTTAAACAGATTCGAAATCAGAGAGTTCCTACTAGTGGCCGTGATTTGCATCTACTAGTGGCAGAAATCAATGTTTGGCAACTACCTGTCACCTATCAGAGTGAGAAAAAGGTGGAATTATAAAGTATCTGGTATCATTCATACACATTCCCACAGACACATGGGACTGCGTATCGTTTTTCTGGTCTGAGTCCCATTCCCCTTGAACATGTGGCCATGTAAAATGTATAGTATATCACCTTGTATCCTTCGAAAAAGTTCGTCTTCTAACCTAAAAGTTGATGAGTTGGGTCTCGGCAGGGACACGAAAATTGTCTTTCATATATCGCGCTGGTTTAAGCATGTGTTACGCATGTCATCAAACAGGGTGCTTCCAATCTTCCCTCTAACCTTTCATCCAAATTGGCATCCAAAAGATAGGAACTGAAACCGGAGGACGAAATTAAATGTATAATGGCTGTTTAAAACGGAAAAATGAACTGAACACGGAAATCGGGCTTCAGAATATGGATTACTTGATATTTCATTTTAAAAGTTCCAATAGTGCTGCTTCTAGCTAATGTATCCTATTCAGATAGTTAAGTGCCAAGATATGCAACAAATAGATCATGTCCTGATCGGATGTCGGACCTGTATTCTGCAATCTGGACGGAAGAACACCCACCTATCCCCTTCTGGGTTATCCAGAGGCAAAATAGGTTGGATCCAACGGTAACGAGGAACAAAGTTCACTGAGAAAGAAAATATATAAGTGAACGGTTACAGGCTAAACACCGTCAATCCACAAACGCTGAAAATATCATCTCGGCCGATACAGAAGTATTCGATAGCAAAATACCATTTTGTTTTACTATTAGTGATGCTTGGTCTTGCAGTTTATGCAGATTTCACTGCACACTGCCCATCTGAGAATACCCTTTCATTTACTCTGCACGGCGTAGAAACTTTGGTTTATGCTGTTACTCACTCACCATGAAGCCAGGTAGGACTGGCTGATAGTTCCTTGTACGAATGAACAGACCACTCGCCTGAGCGCGTTGTTGTTTATTTACTCACCTGAGGCAACGCAATACGGCAAAACTGAGTATGATCGAGAACGCTTGTATTCGAAGTGTGTCCAAACTTTGCCATTGAATTGGAGCCACTGGAATAAAAGAATGACCAAGATTCGAACGAGCTGTGCACTAGCCTATCGGTTTACAGTCATATTAATTTACCTATCGAGTACGTGCTTATGGCGTCCTTTGGGCGACAAATTTCGTAGCTAATCGCTTTCTCTTCGGTTTCGACCTATTAAGGCTCTAATGCGACCGTGGAATTCACATACGTCTACTCATCTTAGCTACTGAAATAAGAATAAGTAACCACATCTGAGGTTCGAGAAAACAACTGCATTTTCTGTAAATCTGTTTTGAAGCATTGGTGATGAACACATCAGCCGTCCAGGAAAACTAATCCAACACAAACAAGGGTCTGGGAGGGATCTGGTACGAATCAGTGTTTGGTACTTTGATTTTTCAGCTCTGTTTGGTGGAATGGCATTCATTATCGCAACTTAGTGGAATATTATGTTTAATCTCTCGTGATTGTTTGTGCGCAATGGTCAGTATCAATTTCCTGAATGTTTGTGTCTGTTTTTGTGCAGTTGGTTGTATTCTTGCAATTCTCTTTCTAGTGTCACAGTCGCGCTTGTTGCATCCTCATGCTACGCGATGTTTACGCTGGTTTCCGGTTTCCGGTTGGGCAGTATTTTGTGCAAGAGTGTTGGGTACCGAGTTGAACAGGATCCGATAGATGTAACACGATTTCGGCGTAGACAGGGAATCCGGGAAGCTGATCGGCGGACTGCTACTGTAAGACAGTGACAGACTTGCCGCGGAATTGGACGGTGGCAACTGACTTATGTTCGGTGCTCTTCGACTCATAACCCGATTGTTTGGACATTCTGTGGCTTGTTGCTGTTCGGCTTCATCATCCTGACGACGGGAATTATCTTCCGAATCTTTTTCTGAATGAAGAAAGGAAGTGAAATTTGGGAGATAACTCAAACTGACTATCATTTGGTAATTTTCTCCAGTTGATTCAAGATTCAGAAAGACACCAAACGTCAGATAATGTATGTGCTTTTTGTACGTCGGTCTTCCATCAGAGTGCGAAAACCTCCGCTGAGTCAAACCTTTCCTATCAATTCGAATATCAGTGCGTAGTCACCTATATCAGTAGATCGCAGAGACAGTAGGGTAACCAAACAAATGAACGTACTCTGAAACGGGTTCAGTGTGAAGAAAACAAATGAACATTATCCTACCACAACCAAACCCAAATCGAATATACAAAACCTACAACATCAGTTACGAAGCATCTATTATTGAAGCTCCATCAGGTTGATCAAGATAATTCATTCAGAAGTATTTGTTTGTCCAAAAGCTCTGAGTTACTAGGACTTTCGAAGATGATAACAACAAATCGATGAAATTCCTTCTCCTCCTACTAATAGAGACAACTTTGTTACCTGTGCTTCATCCTGGTTATGTACTAACCTGTTTCTCCTTCCCGGTTATTACAACTGGTAAGCACCAGTTGAGATACGGCAAAATTATCCCTAAGATAAGTTGTGCAATATCACAATTCTGTGTTCTTTTCTCGACGTTCAACCAATGAAAGAATGTTTCAAATCTGGATGATGTAATTTAATTGTTGATTTTTCACAGTGAGGTCTTCCGGAATGATAACCACCGTACTATTGTACGATGGTTAAATACAGTTAGATATTCGGATATCACATTCAGCATGAAAGCCTCCGTCAATAAATCACATAAGAGAGTGAATATATTCGCCTAATTGTGGACACTGTGAGTAGTTTACTCTCACATTTTGGAGGACGCAGTGTGCAACTGAATTTCCTGTTTGCTGCTTTATCACGAATGTGAATAGGATGTCAGGGGAAGACGAAACACACAGAATATCTTTTTCTTGTTATATACAAAAACCGCATTTAAAAAAATTTCTTCACTGCAATATTTCTCGTATGTGCACATGCTAAATAGATCATCTAACGATCTGTGTAATAAACCTAATGATTTTTGCAGTCCAATGAAATTGAGAATGACTGATAATGCGTCAAGTGAATATCTATTTATCCTAGCTGGTTGCATCAAATTCATCAATGATCTTTCTGACAGTACTTACCGGAGCTGCCGTCAGACGTATTGTTTATCGTGGAGCTTGGTTTCTTTACTGTGAGCGGTTCGTTTCCTGTCTTGCCTGGTGCGGCAGGTGTTGGAAAGGTTGAGGTGGAATCCAAACTTTCCGATGTGGACGAGAAAAACAGTCCACCCTGTGCATAAATGAACATCGAAAAATGGGGTGCATACTTTAGACACACTAATACCCGCTGGGTTTCTAATTTACGCAAATGATCAACACTTTTTCTTCCATATAAATTTGCACAAGTCCAATACTTTCTTCCCAAACATTTTGATAGTGTTTCCACCGTGTCATATGTTGATGTTAACATACTATACTTGTATGGAAGATGAAACTGTAGCTTTTCCATAAACAGCACATTTCTTGATGTCTCTGGGGGTTATGAAACGTCCGGCCGGAGTATCCAGAAAACCCTAGGGACTATTTAGTAGTAACTTTCGAAACGAATTGGTCGTTTAATGAGAGTCAGCCTAAACCCGACGCTTATAGTGTGTATTGATTTCACCTATTTTGTGAGAATCTCATCAAAGAAGTGTGTGGTAAAACAAAGCAGAAAAGAAATGCTGTTCTTGTTTTTTTTATTGGGCGCGGGTGGGTGTCTCTATCATGGTTTATTGAGCATGCTGTTTTCTTCCGTGCACCACTCCAACCCTTTGATGTTATTGTTATGGTTGCGCTAATATCAGGCTTGTTCTAAAGCCGGGGATAAATATGTCGCACACCATCTTTGGCAAAGACTTGACGGGGCCTTTGAATTAGGCCGCGCGGGCCGTTACATCGCCGGATTCAAAACTACACAATCACTCTTCACCGGATTTCATCTGGGATACACGTCCTTTGTTGCCATAGCAACGTTGTACGACAGTGGTCATCCTGAATTCTATGAAATACTCTGCTGCCTACATGAAGCGACTTCAGATTTCCGGCCACTGGATTGTACCTTCTTTTGGCAAATCGGTTCGTAACAAAGAGAGAAGAATTTACGGAAATCTCAAAAGCTTTCCCAGAAGACATCGAGCTGGATGGCAGGTCGCACTACGTAACCCCTCAGTTTCAGACAACTGCATTCCAGTGTTCATAAATGGAAATTTACGCTCCCTGCTTGTGAACATGGCAGAAGTAATAGATATGACAAACAAACGTGAATATTCAGGGGTTGGAGTTGTAATGCTTCATGAGAGCCGGCTCCACAATGAAATTGATGATAACGTTGTCAAAATCGACTGTTTCCGTTCCGGTTCAGAAACGAAACAGTGGTTTTATCACATTCATAAATGAATATTGGTGCAAATCATGCAAACGAGTTTTCGTGTATTCTACTATTTTTATTAGTACTTATCTGTACATACTTGGGCCTAAAACCCTCAGTAAATACCGGAACATTAGTTTTGGAAACTTTGAAATTTCTCCTTCTTGTTCCATTGATCATTTGAATGAGTTCACAGACATTTTCTCCACCGCCTTACTAAATTACGTAGACTCTTCCCTTTGAATCGTGTGTGGTGACTGCAACAGGTTTGATGCCACATTTTTTGATTTCCCTTAGACTAGACTCGAGGTTTGTTTTGATTTGTATTTTGTTAACGACCTGAATTTATTTAACTTGCATAGCCAATCCCCTATTGGCACCTCTGATCATTGTTGAAACTATCTCCCGCAGTCTGTAGTAGATCCAATCATTAGTTCTACACACGGCATCGTGATCGTCGTCGGCGTCAATGTCAGCCCAAAAGCCTCGCCAGACTTAGAGATACATTAGGTCAAACAGATTTCTCTTTCATGGCATCACATCTAAAGTTAAAACGGATATCTTTGGAGAAATTGCGCGTCGTGCTCATAGTATTAGATCCGTATAGGAATGTTTAAATTAGCCACAATGAGAGAAAACCAAAAACCGAACAGTTTTTTTGTGCATAGTTTCTTACTGTTTCTTACTAACGTCGATCTGGTCACGGACATCCTTAAACACTAACTTTGATAAATTTGTCTTATTTTTTGTATATCCTTGGTATCATCCTCATCTTTGTTCTTTTGACATGCCATTTCCACAGAAGAGTGATTGTGTGAATGCTCATCCCGTATGGAATGAATTAAAGCAGCTTCTTGGCTTGATTTATCAGCTGTAGGCCTAACACACATTCTGATCATGCTTGGTTAAATGAGTAGGAGGTTTGAAAACAGTCGAATACACCCGGGTATAACAAATAGATTGGGATCAACTTGCAAGAAGAGTAGCTTTTTCTTACAGCCTCCTGAGGCAGATGCTATTCTTCGTAACAAACTCAACCCGTGCGAGCAGATCAATGCGCTGGCCAACCTCCAGCTACCTTGGTCAGGCTGTGACCGATCCTGCTGCATTGTTTACGACACCAACAACTTGTGCTTAGTCCGGTCTGGGTGTTCGTGACCTTTGCTCTTCATGTCGATTTATCCTGTGCACGGGTTTCTGATTTTTCGGAAGTCTATCACTGTGTTAACAGAACGTGATCTAAATCTGCTTCCGCAGCCTACGAGGTTGCCGCATATCAGATTAAATCAATGCATTCTTCAGTTATTGGTATTGCTTCTTGATCTCTTGAAATGATTGAAATGAACTGGTTACTTGCGATCGGCCCTCACTTCAAGCATGACAAACAACTCGCGGTCAAGGCAGAGACACCTTCTATTGCATGACAAACATAACGTATAGCAAATGTTTGACTCCCTACTCATAGTGAATCCTGCTTATTGCATTGCTCATGAGTGAAATTTCTCGAATGAAACAACTTGTTGATTTTACACCTGAATATGAAAATGTCATAAGAGGGAGGTAAAACAGAGTGGGCAACTGTGTTCTACATTAACGCAGCTTTTGAAAACGCGGATTTGACCGCAGGTGTTTGGAACTTTTTCCACTTGGAACTGATTTATTACCTTTTCTGACCAACTGTCATGAGTAAATGAAAATGGGAGGCTCAACAGCCCAGCTGGCTTTGAAGAACAAACTCTGTGATAATAGGGCTTGCAAGAAGACAACCAACCGATCAAAGGGTGATGATTATGCCGTTATAATAATAACCATGAAATAGGAAAATACAAAGCGTCTTTCGCCAATTGACATGTTCATACACAGCTTTCAATCACAGACTGGGTTGCAGTAAGTAGGCAGATAGAAGAGAAATAGTGGGGCAGCGACTGTGGGATTCAAACCTTCAGCCTCCTGGTAGGTGTGAAAGCGATCCTGAATACTGAATCATCACTATTCAAGGGATGTTAGGAACAGATCAATAAAAAAGTGAACTATTTTGATACCGAATGGGACTAAAAAGTGGTCTAGTCCGGGAGATTGGTGCAGTGTTCCACTGCGGGTTTTATAAACAGTGCAAAGCCGGGATACGGTTAAAACTCGTTTCGCGAGTAGAAGGTGCTAACTCATCCTGAGTGCTCATAATCCATATTCACATGTTTGAAAAGACCAAAATATGGAAGGGTAAGGTTGGAATCCGTCAGGTTTTGGATGTGGAATGCAGTGAACGAGAGGTACCGGATACTGACGCAACAGCTTTGCGATAACAAAACGAACTTTGTTTTTAGTACACCTAAATAGTCATATCACTGAGTTCTCAGTACACGTATCTACTACCATCGTTCGTGATATGGTTTGTTGTAAAGTTGATGAGGTTAAATGGCATTTCTATGACTCGATGGTGACATACTTCAGATTGCATCAACACTGCTAACCCGAGCAACAGGATCGAGCGAGCAAATGTGTCTCGGACACAATCAGCCCGGTACTCCCCCGTCGAAGGGGCTGTTTTTGTCACGTTCTCGTAAGAGCATACAAAAGTGAGTAAGTCACACGTTGTGAATGTTTGTTTATAGAAGCCCTCCTGCGAGTCTGACGTTGAAAGACAGTCGGTTTGAATTTGACTAAACCAAACGCTTTGATGAAATGTCGAGGGGAAATGAGTCAAACGGTCAGTCAGAAAAGAACCAAGAATGGAATGCGGTTGATGAATTCGGATGTGGTTAACTGTGATACGCGGTTTGAATGCCTTCAGACGCTTCACATTCATGGAAAAATAGAACAACAATGCTGACAAATTGTCATATACGTTTTCATTGTTTTTGTCGTTTCAAAAATGTTAATTTTTGTTTTATCGCACAATTCAAACAATGTCATTCGCTTGTCATGCCACTGAAACAAACGATGCTTCTGGGAGACATTGAAATCAGACAGGTTCGTCGAGAGAAGACAGATTTTCAAAATACTGTGGAACTTGTGGAAATCTGACAAAGTGATGATATACATCAAGAGGTGGACAAATCGGGTTTCAACATCTATTGTGTGACCTACTCAACACCAACGCAAAACATGTGTCAGACGTGAACGTATTTTTTTTCACATTCACAATCATACGGATTCCGTATACGTTACCAGATTTTTGTCGGGATATATGATATAAATAATCAAATATGACTAGCAAATTCACAGGGAATTCCCTAAATTGAAAATAATCTTCTTTCACTGTAAAAGATTTCAAAAATGTTGATTACTAATTTCGGTATTTATGTTCACAGTGAAACTTATCCGTGTTCAAATCTAGCAGTATGAATAATCTGTGTTTGGAGCACAACGGTATTAAATTTATTCACAAATTTGGGGGAAGGGAATGTTGTGTTTGTGCGTGTGTGTGTGTGGCATAAAACCCCTTAAAGTTGAAATTTCTCGGACAATGTGATTGGAAACCGTGAAAAGGGTAGTGGCCTTACCTCTGCTCCCCGTGTAAGACCTTCGCACTAATACTCAAATGCTCATAGTTGCAAATTGTACATCTGTCATAAGTAAAATTCGTAGTTTAACATGCAGTTCATCTCTATCTTTTCTCCTAACGTCATTTGACCCAATCTTCTCAACTGGTAATAGTCAAATGAAGGAATTAAAATTCTCCATTTTACTGTGTTATGCTTATTATTGCTCGTATACGTTTTTGCTGCAGAGTCCGACTATTGTGATTGAATGCAAGTGATAATATGTTAACCTCTCCTCATACAGAATAGTGAATCCTGTTTATCACAGTACAGACTACAGATAGATACATCGACCTGGCTTGTAATTAAAACCTAGAGGAAAACACAACACAACATATTCCGTGCTCACGTTACCTTTGAGGAGATAAGCCGACAGTCCGGTACGAGCATGGTATGAACCAAACTTCCGTTATTGACCAATCGAATTTCGATCGATGTTGATGTGAAAGCGAAAATATACGGGTGGGATACGACTGAAACGAGAACGTGTGTGAGAGAGAGAGGAGTTGGTCAATGAAAGGCTTGGGACAAGCGGGCGGAGGGATAGACAATTATTTTGTTTATTTCCATTGTCGCCATGACGACCAAGCGATATTAGAACAAAACAAAAACACTGTGATGTCGGAATGCTTGTAGGGTTTCAAATTTAGTGCATCGTTTCAAATGAGTCGGAGTTCCTTTTTCATATTGCACAATGCAGATGTATTTACACTAATCAAAAGTATAATTAAGCAATTATTTCCCCGAATAAATTTGAAAAAAGTCAGTAGTGTTATGCAAGATGTCTGCTGCAGAGACATTTCTTTCGCATATCATCAGTTACTTCATGCTACTTATAAATGGACATTATATATGTTTATGGGGTATGGTGACAATTAGATTCACTGACCAGATTCATGCAACTTGTTCACAAGACAGTGTAAGTAGTTTACCAACACTTTTTCTCCTAATCCGTATACGAATGGGTGGGAGACATATTTACAGAAATAAATGAAGTTAAGTAATTCGCAACTACAACGTGGAATGTTTCACATTATGTAATCCTATAAAAAGCGAACAAATTAAAGGAATTATTTCAAAAAGATTCCAATCAATAAACGTGAATATTTGATGAAAATTACCTATCATCTATAAATAGCCCGTCAGATGGCACTGGTTGTATCACAGTCGCTTTTATCAAAAGTCTCAATATCATCTAAGTGAGCTTTATTGTCGGTAACAGCTGCTTAATCGTCGTTGTCACCATTGACTACAGGAGCATGATCATCACCTCGTTGTTAACCTTCCTGATTTGAAACAAGAGGGTGTTGTGAGGCATTGCCATCTTTTCTAAGGATTTGAAGTATGTTTGGCATTAGTATTGCCTCCAGTGCACATTTTGTAAAAAAACATCCATATTTTACTCAACATTGTCCTAACGACGAAATTTGATCGATCACCCAACGTTCATCTTAGAGGACATCTATTCAAACTAGTGATCTTAAAATTCCACTTGGAATGGCGGCGTCAGTCATTTGCAGACAGAGTGTGTTCGATCTGGAACTCTCTCCCATCCTACGTCGTCTGTGCTCCAAGGATTGAGTCTTTCACTGAAACTCGATAAAACATTAGCACACCTTACATTCCAACATAAGTGAAGCTGCGTGCAGCAGTGGAAGAAACACGTATCAAGTGACATTTTGCACGAGAAATTGTATCACTGTTTTTAACCACCACACGAACTTATGGGACGAGAAAAGCATGAGCTTGTAAATTATTCTCACAATAAATCTTTGATCTTTGAAACTAAAACAAGGGTCACATTTTCCCCGGTTTGAAAAGGTGGGCCCCATTGACCGTCATTACAGAGCGTGTGAAGTTAGCATAGCATATACAAAAGCGCGATATCTATTGAGATGTTTAACAAAATAAAATATATATTTGATCATGTCTTGAACGGTTAGTTTCGGGTTTGATTCGTGAGTTAACTTTTAAGTATACAATATATCTGTCTTATAGTGAAACATCGAATTGAAGGTATTTTCATTTTAAAGGACACAAAGGTGAAATCAATTACAGGATATATGATTTCAACCATTACATTTTCGTTACTGTCAGGCAATAAAATATCGCCCCTTCGGTTGGTTGCTGGAGATCTTCTCTTCCACGATGGACTAAACATTTCGACGTTTCTCAATTAAGGCTTATAAAAAACAGTGCTTGGTTGAAAATAATGGAACCTAATTGAGTTTCTCTACTTATTAGCATGGAATTCGATTTATCTTTGAAGAGCATACGAAACTCTCAAATCCTAACTAAGGTCAACTGTCCCCTGTGCCTCTTCCCTTTTGCCCTTTCAGTCATTCCAAAAACTGTCTCGAATATTTTATTTCCAATAAAATACTTCTGCATACAAACAATTTTCTTGAGAATTGCTCATTTGAAATTAGTGAACCATTTGCAAAACTTTATCCAATGTTGTACTTCTTAGGTATTTAATAAATACACAAATGTGCCATCAATTTTCAGGAAGGGGCTACGACCGGTCAAAGATTACCTGAGGCAAATACAGAAACAGATAAGATGGACGGCACTGTTTGGATTTGGAAACTGGGCGATTCCAAGTGGCTTTTTAAATGACCATAACTGCTCAAACAACGACAGTACGGGTGATCAGTAAGCGTCACTATTTAAGTTTTTAAAATAAGTCTGATCGATTAGTTCTGACCATACTCAGCCATAGTGGTGTGAAACCAGTATTGATTATCATTCCAATGTCGAGTGAAAATGCCGAAGTCGGTGAGTCTCAATCAAGCGACAGAGTTCTCTCATCAGAAAGGGCCACTGTTACTCAAAAGCCCAAATCGTTTGTTCTAGTTTAAATTGTGTTGCATTCGTTTCTTCCTTGAATTGATTATTTTCCAATAAACTCATATTTTTGTGGTGAACAGTAGTGACGAAAAATCGGTAGCCTCAGTCTTGGGACTTGGAGTAGCGACCCCGATAGAAAATGCGTCTTTCGGGGTAAAAAGACACCAAAGTTAGTGAAATGTGAGCGAAATTGTAAAAACGAAACGTGATTAATTTTAGATGAGGCAATACAAAACTGCACAAATTAGTCAGAGGATTGCTGAATTCTTCACGTTTCAAACTTGAAATGTTTATGTCTGAGTATTCACCCCGGAAGATGAATAGGAAGGAGATCGAGATCGTGTTAACATACTGGCTCGCATAATGCAAACCGTGCGCTCAGCCCTCAGGATGTATGATAAGTTTTATTTCTACATGTATGGTTTCCGGTTTGATCGCGTTTCTATTGAAATGGTCAATATACGCTGATTAAAACATTTGACAGCGATGCTTTTTGGACCGAAACCAAACTCTCTGTTTTACTTCCAACGAAACCGATTTTCGTGGAAGTACTTGTGCAAAGTATTTTGCATCTCGACTAAGGTATTTCCGAATAAAATTTCCGTCCCAATTGCTCCGAGTCATTCATCATTCTTAGGCCCGATTACCCTGATGTCTCACAATCCAAACTGGTTTATAAATGTCATCCAATTGCTCAAATAATGCTAGTTGTGCCTTGCAAATTATCCAGGTGATTGTCATATCATGTAAGCTCTTAGATGTCTCCTGGCAAATTTACCCCCCAAAACGTACAAAGTATTCACTTATTCCGGAATATATCGGCCAATAAACTTAATAATAATCAAGAGTATTCAAAAGTTCAGTGTGTTTACTACTGATTTACTCTGCGTATGGATTAGAGATGGAAGAATGTCTTTACGGCAGAGATCAGTTACCAAGGGTTGATCTGATCAACTGGGAAAATAAAGCAATGGCATGCGAATTGATCCTCGCGTCGGGTTGTGATTCTTCAGTTGTATTGATCAATTAAGACTAGAGAAGACACTCCATATGGCTGGCAGACCGCGTGTACAAAGGGTGTGTTGCAATTCACAAGAAGCTCACAACAGGAATCAGTTTCTTGCCAAGATCAGAGAACTAATTTTCTTGTTCGGAATTGCAAAGGAACACTAGGGGCGTGTTCTGCACTTGAATGTTTTCACGCCAATCGTAAGTCGAATATCTGCGTTGGAACAATTTTGTGTACTAAAGACTAAAGGATAAGCGGCTTGTTAGTTTAGATCACCGTTGTCTTGGCTGGGCGGTGGTAGGTTTGACTCCTTCGAACACCACCAGCACCAAATATTCTCATCTCCTCATTGTACCCTTTGACCACTTAGGCCTTCTGAAAACTGATTTCCCTCTTTTCATCAAGAAGGAAGAAGTATGCAAGCTATCATTCAGACTGATCACCAAAATTTAGTCGGTTATCCAAGCAAGTGAACTACGTTGCTTCAAGAAAGTCGCGATATCAGAACAGTTCAACATGTGACTGATTAGAAGAAAGGCTTGAACTCCTTAAAGGATACTGTCAGACCAGGTCTCCCGATAGCAGTAACTGATTTTGGCCAGCGACAACTGTTGCTTCACTGTTTCTCGGTCTCATAAACTGTTACTATAATTTTCTTGTTTTTATTTGAGGGGGTGGTGGGGGTGGGTCTAGGGTTGACTATAATGTCTAAACTCTTCGAATCAGTTTCCTTGGGGGATTCCTACTCAGTTCGATTGTCTCACTAAGTTGTTCAGGAGCGATTATATGCTTGCAGTTATTTCATTTAGTCATCGGTTATGGCCTTAAACTTACTTATTTTCTTCGAAATGTACCTGTCCTTAAGCCGTACCGAACCTTACGCCGCCGGTGAACAATA
>UZAN01044240.1:14863-35100 GCA_900618425.1 Echinostoma caproni | reverse complement strand
ATGAGTGGAGTCAGTCTAAGCCCACAATAACCCAATGAGTAAATTCTATTGAGGCCGAGTTTCTCTCCACTAAAACCGATTCCTATGAATCAAATGCGATTGCTTACGCATTTCGGACATTGAAATGCACACTTGACGCGATACTTGATAATGATAATAATGGTGAAAGAAGTAAGAGTATTTCATCTGAATAGTAAGATCGAATTCGAATCTATTCACTAGATAGCAGAAATCGTATCTTTCTCTGTCATTCCCTGGCTGATTAATGCATTCAATCCACAATGTCAATGGCAACAATCCGTTACCTGCCGCTTCTCCCTTCACTACTCAGCTTCATCGCATAGGTTCTTATCTCTATTGAATCATTGCTCAACCCGTCACATCTTTTCACAAGCTGGTTATATTTGTGCGATCTCTGTAGTTTAGTGAATGAGACATGTGGTGATATGGAGTTCCACAAGTTCCCACAAGCGATGATAACTCTGTACCGGGTGCTCCATGAGGTATGAAGTAGAGGTCGGTAAAATATTCAACCCACGGTTGTCCTAATGTTGAATGTTGAATGAGGGAAGGGGTTCAGTGGCACCGCAGATGCCACTTTGAAGTATGTTTCCCGTATGTGTTTCCACGAAAGATTGTGCAAACGAGCTACCTATTACAAAGTTGGAGAGCAGTGACATTTTTTCTACTCTGAACTGAGTTTGGCGCTGTTGTAGACATTTCACATTATTACTCAACTTCTCCATAGTTCGCAGTGATCAGTTGGTCCTACCAATGTATGCAAACTAGAATGGCTGAACCCATCCCCAAGTATGTGCGTGACTCTATGACTCAGCCCACATCACACACTTTGACCGCATCACGCAGATCGACTTCGGCCATCGCACGTCATTTGGTTGAAAGCGGCCATAGGGTAGACCTTACGAACGCGTTGTCGGTTTTGTTACGTCATCGAGACAAACACCGACTAAGGATACTCGAGGCATTATCGATCGCTCACAACAAACCCACACTGTGCATCCAAAAACGTATGACCTTTACCCTTCGCCTTCCCTGGCTGTAACCAATCACGCGCATCACACACTGTACACAATCACACACACACACATGGTTAATACTAACTAGGTTTCTTAATTCGCTTCACTTGTCTATCTTGTTCGATGTTATACGTACGCGACCGGTGAGAGTATACGAAAGGAATTCCTCTCACGCTGTTTGTCTTCTGACTTGCCTGTTCAAACTGAGATATATCGTAGTTAAGAGGTCTTTCCCATGTAACTCTATGCTCATTAACATTTTAAGATGCAACTTTTGACAGTAATAGAATTTGGTTGAAGCACACCAAGATTCTTGAAATTAATACTTTTATGTAATCCTCATGGAAACCTTTGTCTCATTTGCCCACACTCACTAAAATGGTGGAAAATTCAGGCTTAGCACTTGTCGTTTCATTGTTTATGCATACACATACACAATATATATATTTATGTATATAATATATATGTATATATATATATTATATAATTTGCCACTTTGATCCACTTCCAATTTTGAATGCACACTGGTATTAAGATTACATAACGTCCTAATTTAAAAACGGAAATCACCTCGAAATAGGATTACCAATTTTGATTTATTTATCAACATCCAAGTGAAGTTAAACGAACTATTTCTCTTACGGAGCAACCACATTCGTAATTGGAATGTTTGTGTTGGTTACAATAACATACCGTATATAATTGGAGACACTTATGTCAATCAAGGTAGCAAAAGGAGAACAGGTTTACCATAATTTTAGTGATCGCATTAATTATCATGAAAGGACCCTTCGTTTAGAAGTAATTATTTGGAGGTAATTAGAGTATTTCATGCAGTCAAGACTGAAATGGTTCAATCCGAAGGTCAAATCAACGTTTAGAGAGAACGTGCACAAAGAAAAACAGCAATCCACGGTAAATTTGATATCCCGTAGAATACCACCCACCCCAAAAATGATGACTACAAAGCATGGATCTAGCCCGATTAGATAAATTCATAAAACGATTGTTGTGTTCAACTAGACCAGCACAACAATGTCTCGGATCACAACTTTTCTTTGCCGAAAAATTTCGATTATCCTATGTGTTATTGTTTGCACATATGCGGTTCGCGGCTACGAGGCGACGTGGTTTAATGTGACAGACGGTGAACTCTACGTATCTAGTCCGATCCAAATGCAAATGTACGTGTCAAATATGATCTATGTTCAGACCACGCTGAAAAACATTCACATTCGACTGGCCACAAAACCAAGTCAAACCACAGAATGGATCAATCACCCGGAGATATATGACACTAAACTGACTGGAGAAGGAATTTACGAGGCCCGGATTCCCTACTACATTCCTTTCTACGATCCGAATCTGAATTCGGAAGACTGGCATCAATTGCACGTCCTCGTTCTACTCTGTCCCCGACGTTACTGTCCAGTTCACATGATCAAACCGGTCGAATTGCAGTACACAGTGAATCCAATCAGCCTATTTATCTCGGCTGAAATGGAGAAAAGTGTGTATTATCCAGGAGAGTCTGTTCGTGGCCGTTTTCATGCACTCAGTTCCGAAGACACTTGGCACATGGGAGGTATAATGAAAACCCCGGAATATTATGTTGAACGATTGGACCCGTATTTCAAAAGACATGTTAGGCAGTCCGGAATTATGACCCCATTCAGTTCGGATTTTATTTGCTCCTCTATATACATATACGGACCGGATGAAACAATTTGGAAGAAATGGTATAACCTAACCGCTAGCAGACCTATCTATTTCAAATACGATTTGGACACAGATGCTTCCAAAGGTATTTGGTCTGTTGAGATAGAATGCATCAATCAGAAGAAACGGATGCTGTTTAAGGTTGAAGAGAGAACAGCTGCGCCATTTCTCACGCACATGATGCTACCAAGCGAAGTGTCGATTGATAGTCCAATAATACGATCACGTGTCTGTGCACGAAGTCATACGGGTACTACTCTAAACGGCGAGGCAACCATCATGATTTGTGTGTGCGACAAACAAAACCGCATACAATTACCAATAAATCCAAGTGATGCAGAGGATCTCTTTGATCGACAATACTGTCCCGCATATTTTGATTCTGATGCGCGAAAATGTGCTGTTCGAACGAAGAAATTACGAGACAGAGTTTGCGAGAATTTCGAGGTCTCCACTGCTACCTTTTCTTTCAATCATTTGTCATTCAATCACCAAGCCTACTATGTTCTATTCTGTCATCAAGTGATATCTGAAAGGACCCGTGAGAAAGTATCTAAGTGTGAGGCCTCACTCCCAATATCTGGTCGAGCCGCATCTCTTAGTCTGGATCTTGATTATGCATATCGCCGTGGTTTACCTATTCACATGGTTGCCACATTGACACATCCTGGACTGAAAACGTTGGCGGGACACGAAATTGAAGTTGAAATTAGTCAACTGCCAGCCGCTTGTGCGTTTGCCGAGGATATACCCACTTCTCCTGACGCTTTTGTGACCTATTTTGCCCGAGTTAAGAATTTCACATCAGATCGCGGTGAAGCCGTGTTCATATTTCCACCAGTTCGAGAAACTCCATTTCTGCAAGTACGCGCTTTTGTACAAAAGTTTAGCTTGGAGAAGTTGATTCACACCCAAATCGGTTACGCAGAAGACGGTTTGGCTGCACAGAAAATACTGAAACCCTGGCCCAGTACTTCAGGGGCTTTAATGCAAGTTTGGCTGGGTAACCAAGGTCGATTACGAGCAAGTTGTAAAGGAGATCCTTTGCCCGTTCGGTTATTGTCAAACCGACCGCTTACTAATAAGACAATATGGTTAGAGGGGGTTTTTAGTGGTTTGCATCTGGTTCAACGGTTCCCTCCTGTACGTAACTGGATTCCCATCCATAATCTGATAGATTCATTTTTTGATGAATATATGGAAAACCCGAATGATTGTGTCCCACAAGATGATGAACTTAGAGGACACTATGAATGTGAAGAACCAAAATCAGACAGAATCATTTGTCACGAAGGATGGGAAGGTGACGACTGTTTAAATGCTATTTGCTCAGAACACTGTCATCCGGCCGGTAGCTGGTGCAACAAGCCCGGTGAATGTCAGTGTAAAAGTCAATGGACCGGGAAGGATTGTGCTGAATGTACAGTGTGCATGCGCGACTTATGCAGCACTATTGACTACCTATATTGTGTTTGTGAAATGCCAAGTGTAAATTATACATGTGAAGCACTGACTACAGTAAAACAGAAGAGGAAGCTACCAAAACCACGTCTTACCATTTATGAGAGAACCATCAATGTTACAGTGATTGATCGGTACATGACAGGAGCCTATGTGACTTTCAATTTCTTCGAGCCGTACGGGGAAGGAAAATGGGAGCGCATCTCTGCTGGTGTTTTCATTGAGACTTCAGACTGCTACCCTCCAACATATTACGCACCTAGAAAAATCGAAACGGTTGAGACAAATGATACCACTAAAACTATATTGGTTATTCGGCATCCCAAGGACTACGCGAAATCAGTTGAGCTGGATCAATGCCATTTTCGGACAGTTGCTCCGCCAGACTGCTCAGATTTAGAACGAAATCAGCTGGACCAACCTCAGTATATTCGTGAGTTGCAAAAGATCTGGCAGTTACCATGGGATTTCCGATCGGTTGACAACCCAGAAAGGATGTTTCAGTCAGCGGGACTGATAATGAACTCATCTCATTATCTGGCTCGGGTGAAGTTGGACAGCGCTTGCCCCAATATGGTTATCACAACAGATTCCTATCCTGATCGACTGAAGTTTGATTCACGTGCTAACATGGCACGCAAAATCGAAAGAAAGCGTGCCAAACCGGACTATGTCTATGGATTTTATCAGCCACAATGGATATTCAATTCGGTAAACTGTACGCATGACGTAGCAGCCGGCCAGCGTGTGGCTACGCTTGAAGTGACAATTCCAACACACATTGAGGTGCATGGGGCNCACTACAAGACACTCAGGATTATGGATTAGTGAGTACCATCCGATTGAAAAACCATGGTTGTTTCGCTCCAAGTTGTTGGGCCCTAAAAGAGCTGTCCAAGGTGAAGCGGTCCATTTTCGAGTGCTGGTAGAATCCAGTAAGATTTCCGTATGTGGTCAGGCAGATATTTCTATGTATGGACCAAGGGAGGATTTCAGTGAAGTCACGANCCCGATGAACAAAAGATTGTAAACTTTGGTAAAGTTGTACGAAGATATGGATTCACCCATCTTACCACAAAAACCGCTTTTATACCACATTCTCCGATGTGCAACCTCTCTACCCCACGAATACCACAAGATCTCCGTTCAAACATGCTGATCAAATACGACAACAGTGAAATTCACGTTCAACCCGAAGGTTTTCAGCAAACGCTTCATTTTCGCTCATTCCTATGCACTGCAAATCAGAGTAGCTCGACTATTCAAATTAAGAGGGAAGCTCAACCGAGGTTATGGCCTCTAATAGATGCCATCGGACCGATTCGGTATCGTTTCATGTGCAGTTTGAATGTGTTTTGGGAAACGCTCAATCGATTACACGAAGCACAATCTTTTGAGTTCAGTACTGGTGAACAGTTTGCTTTGAATTTGCTCAGCCTCGGTATACACTACTCATATGTAACAAACGAACGTGTAGGCATTATCTACACTTTGGGACAACAGGCAAACCCATTACGATATAAACTATCGTACTTTTACGATCAGTTTGATCGTTTTCAGCACGAGGATGGATCAGTCTCAAATTACGGTACCAGAGATATGAATGGAAGTGTATGGTTATCGGCACTGATGTTACGAGGCCTGGCATTGGCAGGTCGTACGCGAAATTATCTGGACCACTACAAAATCTCAGAGCTGGTAGATTTCTTGGCCACAAGTCAAAGGAAATACACCGGCTGTTTTCGGGAGACTGGACTAACAATGCCATACCTGTTACACGGCACACACAGTTTCCTCAATCGTGCACTGCACAAAACTGTGCTCGCAGCATACGTGCTTGTGGCACTGAGTGAAAATCCAATGCCGCTAAGCTTTCCGCATCATTCGGATCTTCAAACAAGTGCTAATCAGATTGCTACGGGTGCCATTAACTGCCTGCTTCCAGTTCACACTAATCGTCACGTTAAAAATTTGGAAGAAATGTCTAACTATGCACTTGCTCTGGTCACCTATGCAACTCACTTCATTCCCAATATTTGGGATAGGATAAACAATAGAACGATGCCTATGTTACACAATCGATTACGGACCATACACAGTCCGCATGGAAACATGCTTTATTTGCCTGAAAACGGTGATACGGAGTCGACCGAGACCATCGTAAGTCCGGTCACGATGGAAGCAACGGCGTACTACTATTTGGTCTTGTCAAGCACGAGTGATGCTATGGAGAAAAAGGTGGAACTTATCCGGTTTCTTGTTTTTCATCATGACTTTCATCCGACAACTTGGCTCACGCATGCCACAGTTCAAGTATTAATGGCATTGGCGGATTTCTCATCTAAACATTTAGATATACACGGACTGAGTACACTTGCCTTGGGATGCCAAGCACAGATTAATCCGGCAAGACATCGACAAGAAATGTGGTTGGCTGAACCAGACAAGCATCTGGCAAAATGGAGTTCCGCCGAGGAAATGACAGCAGAACAGATGCATGAAATAGTTTTCAACATCAAAAACTTAGTCGATCGTCAATGCGTTCTTGCTCAGACCGAATTTACTTACACTGTTCCTTATGAACATGCGTTTGAAGAGTCCTGGGCCAAATTTCGCGTGCATGCTAGACATTGGGGTAGGGCGCATTGTATCAGTCCCACGGTTGAGATTTGTATGGGGATAAATCCACCTGGTGATCGGTTTTATCCTAGTTTGCCAATGGACGTCGGCACAGTGGTGATAGAAATTTGGCCTCCGGCCAGTTATTCCATACCTGAACGAAACTCATCATTTTGGCGTACTTATAATCAGTCTGCTGAGGACAGACAGAAGCCTAGACATATCGATTTCGGACCCAACGGCGAAGTGCTCTTTCTATTTGATGGATGGAGTGAAGAAGAGGCTCGTGAAAAGATGTACCTAATGGACTTACGAAGATGCGTTCAGGTGCAGTTCAATCAGGTGTACTATGCTGAACACGCTCAACCACTCGTGTTCAAAGGCTACGACCTGCACCGACTTTATCCGGTTTCACGAGGCATATACCGATTCCCCGATTGTCGATCGTCGCATAATTTGGATGAACGAGCTGTACAAACAGAGGAGTTCGAATCAACAATCAATGCCCCATGTCCAGTATGCATTTCCAGTTTACAAGATACACTGTTTGCCGGAAAGCAGTTTGAAGATTTTGTCGGTACCAAACAAGCAGATGCAGTTCTATTCAGACCCATCGTTGATCTTTTCAAATTTGAGTCAACCGTGATGCTTTTCACTACGAGAATGAAGAACCAGTCAAGCTATTGGTTCACCCAAGTGCGTTTACCGAATTCGCGGTGTCACTGCAACATACCATATGGCACTAGGTATGCTTTAACCTTCTCCGATGTTCAATTTGACTACTCTTCTAGAGATAATGCATTTGATTTCAAACTGTCCGAGCATACGAACAACGTTTATTTGCTCTTCATTCGCAATCCATATGATTTGATTGATTCCCTTCGTAAGGTCGTAAATCAATGCTTTGTGTGTCAGACCCTTATGCGATTGCTACGCAGAATCGACTGAACTGTTTTCAGGTGGAATACAATGCCCATCAAATCACCCTTTATCAGTCTCTCCTGTTTTGAGACTCGAACACTTGTGGTTGCTTTAAGTCAATAAAACAGATTTCTTCCGCTTTTCAAATAAAATTTGTACTTTCTGGGTGTTTCTGTGGCACAAATGAAACACATGATTTAACTGGCTAAAAACCGTATGATTCATGAAAAATCCTTGTTGTTTTCCTTTCGGAAATCACCAAATGTGTACTGGAATGAAACTTGTGAAATTTCTAATGATTTTGAAGTAAAAGAAGGCCGGACGCGTGGGATGGGAATACCTACGTCTGTTTATCTGACCAAAACGAAATAGAATGTTTTGAATTTGATTAGAAACTGCATTTCTACCGCGTGCTTTTATCTAAACACAGATTCATAGACAGCATGGTATGTGTACGAAATATGTGAAACTTATAGTTAAATGTAGGCATGCAATCAAAGCATTGGACGTGGACCGTTTTTCGGCTATCATTCGGACTAATCCTGGCACAGATAGAAAATAAAGCGCACTACCGATGAGTTCGTTCAAAGATGAAACAACTAATTAACGGTTTTTGTCGCTCATAATACATAAATTTGACATGAGTACATCAAATTCAAATGTTGAGGTGAAAATATAGACGAAGACCGATGGTAAGTTCTATAGAATCGAAATACAATATATTCCCGAGATCGATTTCAATGTACGCCAAGTAAGAAGAACATCCATTCGGGCGGATTTTCAGTATGAACTTGCATAAGATTTTGACTATTTAAGGAAAAAGCAGTAAACCTTAACCCTGAAAAGATATCCGCTTGGACTGTACGAGTTACGTAAGCTTACTCCGTAAAAGTTGAGATGCGAGTATTTTTACAACTTATGCATTAGAATTATTCAAACAGAAGAAAATAGTTGCCGCATTCCAGTTGTTTTGGCCCGGTCCCAATCTACTTAACAAACCGAACCATGACGTCGATCATTTCGTGATTACGCAACTGGGCGTGATACGTCGTACGTGGTTCCCCCTCCCTTCTCCTTTCTCTGTCTACCCCTGTTCAACTTGACAGACATCGTTTTTCTTTCCTCAAGGAACCAATCATACTTATTTCTGCCCTATATACAGATATGCGAAACTGTAAATGCCTGAATACGAAGTTACGAAAACGAGCTTATTTGCTATATTGTTTGTCCTGTGATATTCTTACGGCAATCTTCCATATCTCCATTCGCAAATTTCCTCGGTAGCCAATATGTGATAATCAAACGGTATGCTCTGTGGAAGTTATTACAATGGCAGAGAATAAAAAGGTGAAATAATTGGTCAGGAGTGAAAACGCTGCTCAAAAGGCAACTACTTGCTAGTTAACAATAACAGAGTGGATCCGAAGTTGGATTAAGGCGCCTTATGGATTCTACCGTTGTATCGACAGTTTACGTTACATGAAGAACTTAGGAAGCGATATGAACCCTTTGGTTTATAGGAAGAATGAAAGGAGCCCCGGGATCATTAAAAGAAGAAATAGCCTTGCTGCAAACTGATTGTTGTGTTTTTCAACACACAATCCACTACAATAAACTTCATTTTGTTTTTGTATGATTAGTAGCCCCTGGAATATTCTACCCCATAGTTTCACCCAGAATGAGACTTCGAAACCGAATGTAACACGTTATTTCACCTTGACAACTAGCACGTAAGTGCCATTGTGAACGAATCCAACAGAAACGTTTGCAGTACGGTGAACAAATGACAGTGTGTACTTCTCATGTACACAATGAAAAGACTTCATTCACTTTTGCGTGGAGTGGAGAAAGTTGACTAGAGAAAATTCTTTTAGGTTTCTGTTCATCTGTACAAAGTTGCTATGATAAATGTATCATATTCAACAGAATAGCTAATGTGTTGAGTTTGAATGCACAAAACGATAGTTTGCGAATTTTATTAAAGACATCTTCAATGTGGTAGTGCCATGAAAGGATACAAGAAGGAGTTATCCAGAGGTGGATTTCCATCGAAACCCGTGTGATGCTATGTGCCCTATAAGCCTCATTATTTTCTGTTTACCCAACGTTACGGGTGGAAAGCAGTTCTGTGAACTGCCCTGGGTGGGGGAGGGGGTGTCGAGGAGTTGAAGACAGTGCCGTTAGAGAAATATGAATGCAGTATCATCGTATAATGAATCCCAATCCACAAAAGAGTTTAAGAATTGTAGTTATGCCTAGTAAAGTTGATTCATTTTCTGTTAGTTCCTCCATGAAGTCAGACCGCACTACATCTTCAGCTACTGATATCTACATTAGCTACATTCACCTAAAACATTCTACAAATTCCATACAGTTGTACCAGTACGATTCATTCACTGCTAGGCAATGAAAAAAAATTGTATGGGTGAAAGGAAACTACAGACCACACTCGTTGTATAGTTGAATTATTACACAAGAGCTGTCAAGGTAATTTGAGAGCTGGGGGTTTGAATATACAAGCATTTCCACTTTATTTTCAACTCCTCCATGGTCACTGGCTTCTACTCTTAAGCGGCCCGGTTTGCAGAAAACGATCTTTGCGTTGTTTTACCGTTAAACCGCTTTGGTTTTGGCTTCGTCAGAAATGAGAGACGTTTGAATTCTTGTCATGTTTCCTAAACCCTCACACCTGGCGCATTGAGCCAAACCAAATACGCTCCGTTAAATCCATGTGCGAAATGTTTTTCACGATCAGTGAAGGATCACATCAGAGCTATCAGATTTCCTCACCAGATGGAAGGGCCATTCGACAGGCAGGGTGAATGGGCCTGTAAGTCGACCCCACGGTCTGCAATTTGACACACTTTTCATCGGATAAAAGCGAAAATGAATCGCATCCTAACTTTCTAATCAGCAGTATTTCTGGTTTATTTAATCACCTTGTAGGTTAAACTACGTTAAAGGGATTGGCGGAAATCACTGAACTGTACTTGTCTTACTCTGATTATGTTTACTGATTAAGCGGTCATCAATGGACTTGCAACCACAACCACTTTGATCTTAGCGATTGACGAAAAAGTATGAGAGTGTAGGACAAAACAAACGTGGGTTGTCAAATTCAACTTACTTTTTCATTGTGCTCCGAGGGTGAGACAACTGTGCTGACGACAGAGTGTTCCAACGAGTAGTTCTGGTTTCCGAATATGGACAGGATTGGCGTTTGGTTGCGGGACAACGACGTGATTTATACGACAGCTTACAACTGGATGCTAAGGAGCTGTAGTATGGATTCGGATCGAAAGATGGAGCAAGAATGAGACGAGTATCAAGTGGGTGATAACCTGGATAGCAAAAGACGCACATTGGATCCGTTGAGAATCCAAAGTAAAGTGCAGTTTGAGATGTCACGTACGACAGTTGATAATATTTTTTACATTGCTGACTGATTATCAATAATCTCAATCTCACTCCACCTGGAATGAATAAAACGGAGTATACGCAGTATGCACTGCCAATGTTTGACGTAGATCGTTGGAGAGGTTGTTTGTTAGATCGATGAAACAAACTTCAACCTGTTTTACACCCGGAAAATGGGTTGGTTTACAAAATTAAAGCGTCCATGCAAGCCGGTATTCAGAAGCCGAGAGAGAAACTTGCTTCAAATCGGTGCCATGACTGAGTTGGGAACGAAATCTTGCTCGATCAACGGGTAACATATCAATTGGAAGGCTACAGACAGCTGAGGCAAGCAGGGTCTGAAAACTCAGACAAACGGTAAAATATGGAAAAATTGTAGCTCGGGATGCGGATTTCGGTGTTCATGTTTTCTTCGAGCTGGAAATATTGTTTGCACATGTTTCGTAGTTAGGCTACTTGCCCTGATGGTGCGGCTCAGCCTGGTCAAGAAACATCCGCGGACAACACTTCCATCTAGGAGAACATAGGAACACCAACATCAGACAAATGATAATCATTAAGAAGATCACTGTGGTGCGACAGTGTGCGGTGATTCTAGAATACGATATAACGCTACGAGGTGAGGGGTTTACTGTTTATGGACCTTGAACAACAGCTCAATATTGTCAACCAATCAGAAGCCGTGCAGTTCCAACGGAAGCTATATGACGTAGTGTGCAAGCAAATCATTGGGCCAAGACCTGTTTAACTAATGGTATTTGTTCGTACATATTAGTTAATCCCATTGGTGTTGCTCAATAAACTGTCCGCTGCTTCTGTGATTTTTTTCTTGTATACCGGTGAAGGGAGATTCCAGTACACGATTGTTAGTGTGATTACGTACTTCATTTGCAACCGGGATTGGTGGTCCGAAATCCGTACTCATTTCTGTTACATCTCTGTTGCATCGTGGGATTCCTCAAATACCATTCACGTTTCATAGCCAACTTCGCTACGAAGGCCCAACTGCAGTTTTGCAGCTCAGTCGGCAGTAGAATGGAAGTAGGCCGGCCGGTGTGAACAAATTCTACGTAAAATCATCCAGATGATTGTAGTATTTGGAATAGGAATAGGAATCAAATACCGAGAACTCGGATTCGGACTGAAAACCCACTGAATGGGGCAAAGTCAGGTAGAACCAAAACGAGCTGTGGATACAGTTAATTCTATTCGAAAAATAATGCAAATAAATATTACAAGCATCGAATAATCATTGGTCAATTCTTAAATGTTCAATCGATAAAGACTTGGATCGTTTGTTTACCTTCTTGCATTCAGCCAATCTCATTGATGCCACAGGATTGAGACCACAGGGTTGGTCGGGAAATCCGTTTCCTGATTGGTTAACTGGAAGCTGTACTGTGGCCCACTCGTTGAACGATCACTACCCGGAAAGAGCGGCAGTCGCCTCGTTTTCTAAGGCGAACCACACAACGTTGTTTGCGGAAGCTTCAGATGTCGGCATTGGTGCCGCATTTGAACAAGGTGGATGTACAACTATCTGCTTTTCTCACTTGCTGAACATGGCAGAACGGGGATTTTCGCAAACGTAGAAGGCAGCGTTTGACATGTATTGGGATGTCCGGCATCTGCATAACCAATTTAGATTGCGTTTCACCATCGTGATTGATTACCAAGCCCTGCAATATCTATTTAGTCTAAACAGGTCGATTTCCAAACAGACCACGGTGAGAATTCAGAGATGGAACATTGCACTAGCTGTTTATGATTACGACATACTGCACAGTCCATGGAAAACGATTCCTCAAGCTGATTTTCTCTCCAGATAATCCAGGTTCTCGGTGGCTCGGAAGTACAGTTGCATTGCACCGATATCCCCGGTATCGGAATAGGAATTGCACAAGTTCACCAAATGGTATTATGCAGAAATCATTTCAGCCTCATCGAAGAAGAGATTCCGGGAGGAAATCAGAGTACAACCTGACGGGTTTTTGTGCCACAATGATCGACCGGTTATTCGACCTCCATTACGCAAGGCAATGCTAAAAGATTTGCGCAAAGGACACCCATGGGTGGAGAAGATGAAATCATTGGTACAACAACTGTGTTGCTGCCACGGTTGAGACGAAGACATCGGGTGAATAGCCAAGAACTGTGAGGCGTGCCTGCACAAACAGAATTTAAGACCGAATAATTGGGTACCGTGGCCAGAAAGCTGCATCCCTTCGTAACGCATGTACGCCGACTTTTCTGGGCCGTTTCACAACCATTATCATGCACTGGTACACACTGACTCGTACTCAGAGTGACCGGAGGTGTTTCTAACCAGTATGCCATGAATATCCTTTGTAATGCGGGTCCCACGAAAGTGTTTCCGTCGACATTAGTGACCGATAACGGATCACAGTTCTTCTCTGCGGAGATGGAGACGTGACTGAACAGTATTGTTTGTCGACATCTGCGCATGGCAACACGTCACTCCTGTTCAAACGGCGCAGTGGAAAACTTGATGAAAAAGATCACGAGCGCCGTTACATCTGCTAACCCGAGGGTAATCTCAAAGTGGGAGATACTTATGAACAACTTCCTGTTGCAATACCAAAATTCAGCGCATGCCACTATCAAAGAAAGTCCAGCGAAACCGTTCGAAGCAAGGAGTCAGCTATTCTCATTACATGAAGCTGATTCGCGTGACGTCGTGTATTTCCGGATAAATGACCTGAGATCAACAGGAGGAATAGTAACTCGAAAGTTTGGCCAGGCTACGGTGGAGATAACCGTCCTGACAGATACGACAGTTCATCGACACCATATTGACTAAACCATGTTAAGGAGCCTCTTTGTCCAGCTTAGGATTTAAAAAAGAAATACAATAACTCTCCTCCGGTGATACAGCGTTGTCAGATGTGGAGAACCGAAACCAGCAGTTCCATACTCCTGAGAGACCTGCTGAGGAGAACGCTCCGCTCTCGCTGCGAAGACGAAGTAGGAGAGCATGTCAAATAGACGAGTCTCTTTTGAGGAAGGTAAGTTGTGGTCAACCAGTCTACGATTTAACGCCAGTCACGGGGTGATGCTTTCATGTTTCTGGACATTGGAACAGCGTACGATTGCTAGTACGATTCTGTGTTTTATTTACTACCGTAATTCGTGGTCCGTTATTGGCGCCTGCTCCAACTAGTACACAATGATTCTTGTTACAGCAGACTGTAGGATGTATGCAGAGAGGATGAATATTGTAACCCAAAGTGGCTGAGGATGCCACCATACTCGTCAATGCTCAGTCCGAGTGAACATAAGCGGAGCTTGATTAAGAGCGAAGTAAAGCGGCTTTTGAGTGAAAAGTATCGTAGTATTTTTGAGATAATCCTTGGGAGAGCAGTCGGTGAAGCAGTGACGAATGCAGAAATTCGAGCACTCAGCTGTAGAAGCAGCGTCATCAGCTTCCTTGGTTCATTGTGTTAGTTATCCAGTCAAGTCAAGTATACTTGACATTCCCAGACATTTTACATGCCTGCTCTTTACGGTGAAGACCTGGAAAATCATTGAGATGCGCTCAAGTAGAACATGATAAAATTGTCATTTTCAAGGTGATGGAAGATTGAATTTTTTTGATGAAAATACTTCGGATTACTGGGGCTTTTAAGCTTTCGTTAAGTGATATCTATTTCAGTAATAGGAATTCAAATAATAAAAAGGAACTTCTCCGTTAGCCACAGGCACTAAGTGATACCTTGTTCGAATTCCTTTCCGCTTGGTGTCAGCTAGAGGCAAATGTTGTTGCCACCTTTCGATAAAACACTGTTTACTCGAGAAACAAACCGACTTGGGAGGAAAAGTACACTTCAAAAACTTGGGACAATTTATGAAGAATGGTAAGCTTTGAGTTAAGCCGAAAAAAGTTGATTCCAATTTGAAAAAATAAAACAATTAAAATGACTACTTGCTAGCGCTAAGGTGCAATAAACGTTTGCGTAATCTAAGCACACGCGACCAGTACAGTGGCCACAACATACACTTTTGTCTAACCCAAAACGAATTCATTGAAAGAATAAACGCGGAAATGGACGAAAGGTCCCTAATCAAAGCTCGAGAGAAGTTCTACATACAACTGCGAAAATAATAACAAAAGCGACGAAGTAACTGATTATTTGTGGTGAGTCAGCCCTTTTAGATGACCCCATCCAAGCACCCACGTTTTCCAGTTTCCGGGACTTGAGCCAAGGGTCAACAGTAGAAATCAGTCAACAACCAGACAGCTTAAACAGAAGCCATGTGACTCGAAGAACGGGAACGGAGATTGGTTGATCGCTGATAGACCGATGATGTTTCTATTTACACATTATTTCATCCCAATAATTTATCTCAATAAATGAACCGTTACTACTGAGGCCTCTTTCCTGCGGCTCGGTGACGAGAGATTCGCGTCTGCGATTGCTAGTGTGATTCTGCGCTTCATTTGCGACCGTGGTTCATAATCCGTGACTCGTGCTAATCTCGTCTACTACATCAGTGAGGAGAAAGTTTAACCTCAACGGTCCTAATAGACCAATGCCACTGGTGTGACCTGCATAAAAGGTGGAGTTAGGCACCTCACACACGTCATAAACTAAAGACAGGTATCCTTCAGTAACGGGACAGTTTTGAAGTTCAGATAGTCTGGAATCTGACTGGTGTAATAAAGGCTGATGTGTTTTGTTACTACTTAAGGGTTGATGATGTTTCGCAGCCTCAGCGACATATTTTCTTGGATACATCAGTCTAGCAAAATCGTAATCAAAGTCCGTTNTCCGTTTACTTTCTCTAAGTGATACCAAATTTGATCAATCTGGATGGCTTAGTTACAAATACATTGGGGAAAACGGTAGGGTTAATCGCATTGTGCACATGATTCTTTTCACTTTATGCCCGATTTGTATGATACTGCTGTTCTTGTTCGTACCTAATCAGGTAACGTTTGCTGATTGATCTATCCTCATCATCCGAGCAACCACAATCAGTTTAACATTAGCTGTTACTTGCAAAAAAGTGTATCATCATTTGTGTATATCCGTTTTGGGTCAGGTTACCTGTCTCGCACAAATCAGGCAGCCTCCCAGATCCACCAAATAGAAGTGTTAGCGAGCGCGACAGAAAGCAAGACTGAAATTTCTGCCATATCTCAACACATATAGGGTGTGGGTAGACAAATTGTCAATCTAGGGCCCGGGCAGAAAACCGTACAGTCGGTTGACAAGTGAAGTGCGCTGAACAAATGCAACCCAATCAAAGCATTTCGTTCTCGAAATAATCTTATGGCTATTAGAATTGATCTGGTATTTTCCCAATTCAAAGCCATAGTCACTCAAATTAAGCTTGAAATGGTATAGTGGAACCTTGTCCCTGGCCCCTTTTAAACCGGACAACTGCATTATTGACCTTTTGCGACATTTTTCTTTCAGTGAGATTATGGGTTATGTGGGAACATCGTGCAGCTTGATCAAGTGTATTGAGCGTCATAAGCCATGGAAAATCTTCGTTTTCATTATAGCTACTGGGGTTTGGTGCTGACCCCGTTAGTCTTGGTCTGATCTCGCTGTCCTTACGGTCAAAGAGTGCATAGGTGTGAGTGGCCGTTTATTTCCATTGGGCTAACCAAAAGGTCACTTCGTTCAATTCATTAATCACAGGAAAAGCTGGCATAGACACTACCAGGAACGATAACTTGAACCGTCCTTCGTCATACACATTCTTTACTTACTTACTTACTTTACTGCGGCTGGCCCCTTGGAAAGAATAAGCCAGCTCCAGACATGATCATGAAGTTCCTTGGGAGTTTGGTACGAGAGACGACCCCAGCGTCACTCGGCGTCTTTTTTATTTTGAGTGCGTACCTCTAGCATTTGCACAACCAAGTGCGAACTGAAAGACAGCAGGAAGTAATCCCCTTCCTCGGAAGTGGGGGGGGGGGGCAGTGACTTTAGTTTTAAAAAGCCACTCACATTGACCTTCGTCACAGCACCGTCATCGGGCTTATGTGGCTTTTAAACAGGAGCCAGGTGACCAGCCTGAAACTCTACACACCCTGGTAGTGCCTCAGCTGTTTGTTCGTGACTGCTTATTTGTTGCGGTATGCCACAACTTACTCTCAGCTAGCCTTCTTCTGCGAAGCTATCCCCCTATCCAAAACCCGCGAACGCGCCTGATATCATTCAGCTCTGCTTAACCCGAGGGTATCTTTTGGCGCACAATGAATCAGACTCAATTCACTCAGACTTGAATGACAAAACTAGTCGATACTGAGGGAGCAATACCGACCAGGCTGTCTTTGTGCTAGAGATCTTCAGTCCTTTTGTCGACATTGATTGATAAGCTCACAAGTCGCATGTTTTGCCTTCGATAAATGCACATTTGATCCCAGGGAAGAACGGCTCCAGTTAGCTAATTTAATTACCAAATGAATCGAACAAATTTAGAATCAAGTTATAGACAGATAGTTGTAAGGACTCCATACCAAGTGTAAAATCCTCGAGTAATCGCCGTATTTCGATTACCCGTTCCCAAAGAATGCTTGTTTACACGGTAGCAGATAATGGTTGCTTGAAGCATTCACTTCTGTCCTATTTTCCTTTGCCAGCATAGATTTCATCGGGATCGTCAATATTCCGATGGTCATTTTTGTTGTGTTTGGTCTAAGCGTACGAATGACACGAGCGACTATTGCTTAACCCCAAACGACAACGCGGAGAGAGAACGCAGGTTGAGACCACAGTCAGCGTGTATTCTTCGATAAGTTATCGATATGTCAAAAAAATAGAACTAAGCGTGCATACGAGGACGGCGCAGTGACGCACCAATCAGATAGTGTCCTTGACATATCGATTGCTCGATTGGACAAACGTTGGCTGACACGTTCTGTGATCATCCAATCAGGTTCAGACTGTCTGGAGCGTTGCGAGCGTGCGTGTGGCCTGACTCGGAGGCGTGCGCGATCGGACGCGTTTCTTAGGCTCCATCCTAACAATTTTAAGCTGGGTTTGCAACTTTTGTCTATGTCATTACCAACTTCGGTCAAGATCGTTTACTTCAAACAGTGTGTTAGTTCGGCTCTCCACTTTTGGATGCTGCTTTCAGCTACTTACGAGTGTAGTCAGGTTCAACTTCCGGTTCTTTCGAAGGAAAATTGTACTCTACTTTGACTAACCAACGATCCGTTATTCCTGGTATCTGGGTTACCAGGGTTAATAAAAGACACAAGATACTGCGGACAGGCCCTTTTTCAAAAGCAGTTAAGTGGCCCACATCTCCAAAATGTAACTGTCGTTCATTGAGCGTGTGTACACGTTCTGAGGAGACAGTATTATCATTTATAAGTAGCCTAATGAACAACAGTTACCGATTCACTTTAGACAGATTCCTCAGAAAACCTTAGACCTAAGTTAAGCACGTATTATCAGCAAGGGGAATCATCATCACCATCGTACAGCGAGATACAGCGAATAGAACTTCACTGATCGCTGTCAAGCTCACAATGTGCACAAATCAAGTGATAAGCATAAGATGGAGAGGGATTGGACCTAAGTGGACGGAAACAAGGAAAGTGAACCTCTATGGTCAATACACAGAGAACACAATTTAACTATGCATATATACCCTTTCAAGCATTCTGATCTGATAAGAAATGATAACAAAAACACCACTGCAGTCGGTTCGCTGCTATATCTTTCGCTGTCTCCCACCAGCCAGTTGCAGAGTCTTTCGGACCCCAACCTGGGAGAGGGGAGACACCGATTCTACCTAATCGCTCTGTGAATTTTGTCATGCCTCGTTTCCACGTCATCTGTTGACCTCCACGCGGTTTTTTCCAACCTGGAACCGCAACTGCGAATAGGGCGCGGCGTGACAGACGATGGCTAGGCATGCGCAATACGTGTCCTGACCAATGAAGCCGACTAATCTCAATTCGATGGGACAACGAATTCTCCATAGAATCATTACCAAATACACGACGACTTACCTCAGAGTGGCTTATACTCTCGCTTCATCCAACCCGCGCTAAGTAAAAATCTGCAGTCGAATACTTCAAGACGACGAATATCTTCCACGCGCAAATTTAGGGTCTCGCAACCACAGAGCAGAACTGGCCGCATACTGGTGTAGTATACGCGATCTTTCAGTTTCAACGAAAAATTGCGTCGGCACCAAAGGTGTTTCAGCCCTGCTACCCAAGCCTTGGAAATGCGGGCGGTTACTTCATTGACTATGATACCGTCATTTGAAACACAGCTACCTATGCAGGTGAAACATTCCACTGTAGCTAATTCTTGACCATCAAGCATCAGCGCTGGGGTAGACGACACCCAGTCTTGTAGTATCACTTTGCACTTTGAAGGTGCAAAGCGCATGCCGAAAGGAGTTACAGAACTTGCTAGTCTGTCAAGAGCGCATTGCTCGTAAAGTGTGCTAATCGTATTGTATTGTATTGTGTATAACTTTCGCAAGCACTGGAGCTCACATTTCAGTTAAAAAATCATACACGCTAAACGTCACAATGTACATAATCAACGGGGAGAAAAGTTTTTACAGGCATGGGGACATTTCATAATCCAAGGTTTAGACAAAGTTCACTTATTGTCTGCTCTTTGTTTATGAGTAAACGAGCAAGATACGGTATGGGTTAATTGCGGTATTCGTTAATTCGAGATGAAATGTGGCGGAATTGGGAGCTTGCTGGATGATGGAAACGACAAATTGTTAGTTCTGCATGAAGTGGGTGGGCAGGATCTATGAGAATCCTCTCAGCACATTTCACACAGGAAGTTACGTGATACTCTGAAAGCTTTACAGCTAATTCATTCACAGGAGTAGAAGAGACACGACTAATAATGGTTAGACCGCGACGTAAGACTTTGAAATCCTGTTTGAGTAAACCAGGAAAAATAACTGGGGAACAGTAGAGTAAGATGGGGAAAACACATTGATAAACAAAAGTAGAGATAACTGACTGGGATGCGCAAAACTGTCTGAGCTTTCNAACGGATCACTGGGAATGTTTATAGACTGCTGAAGGTGTTTGAGGATGGC
>UZAN01044239.1:25391-35775 GCA_900618425.1 Echinostoma caproni | reverse complement strand
GAAAGTGCAGAGAGATAGTCTTTTCCTATTAATTAGGAACACAGGTCCAAGGAAATTAGGCGTAAGTGAGATAATTGAGGAGTCTGACGGCACACTGATTCTCGATCAGCAACGCCGTCTAGATCGATGTGCAGAACATTTTAAGGCTAGGTTCAGCCGACCCTTGTCAGTGCAAGACCTCCCAGTATCCGGTTCAACTGTGCACATACTGCCTGTTGACATCCGTCCTCCATCTGAAATAGAGGTTTCCTGAGAACTAAGTTAACGCAAAAGGTATAAGGCTTCCGGCCCCGAAGGGCCATCCCCATCGATTTTCGAGGATGGAGGTTCAGCCTTAGTTTTGGAGTTAACGAAACACCCGGGATCAGTGTGTGAGAGAGAACAGATCCCAATAAAGTGGTGTGAATAGACGATCATACCGATTTACAAGACAGATGACAGATCCTCTTGTGAAAACCACAGAGGAATCAGTTTAACCAACATTGCATCTAAAATTGTCGCCGGCATCATAATCCGTCTGCCGCACTTGAAGTGTGCATACTTGAGAACCCGGCTGGTTTTATAATTGATCGAGGTTCTATCGACCACACCTTCACTCTTCGTCAAATTCTAAAACACAGACACTCCTTTCATAAACCAACCGTTTTTATCTTCTTAGATCTGAAAGTGGTTTTCGAATTTATCGACTGTTCCGAAATCCGGCGCTGCTTGGCTCTGAAGGGCGTGTCCGAGAAGTTTATTTCAATCCTACAATCCATTTATATCAATAGTCGAAGCCGAATCCGAGCTAACAGAATATTTTCAGCCGATTTCGACAGGGTTGCCCTGTCTCTCCGTTTCTTTTTAACTTTGCCATGGATTTACTTCTCGAAACAGCCCTATCCTCGTGTGAGGATTGCGGTATCGATTTACTCCCGGGTAGCAGACTGTCTGATTTAGTCTATGCAGACGACATTGTGATACTAAGTGAAGATCCAGGTAAGTGGCAAGCTTTTCTGGATAGCTTGTCTGCCAGCGTAGCCATGTTCGGTATGCGTTTTGCACATTCATAGTGTAAAATGTTACACTACAAGATCGGGTTGGTCCAGCACCCAGTCTCACCGTGGCTGGAGAAATAGTAGAGGTGGTAGACAAGTTTTGCTCTCTGGGTAGCTATATCTCACTTGGCAGACGCATCACAGATGAGGTGTCGGCGGTCATACAGGAAGGTTGGTTGGTATTTACCAACTTGAGACATCTCTGGCGCCGTCGTGACATCCGGCTGTCTGTGAAGGGTCGAGTGTATGCTACGACAGTACGGCCAGTCCTGCTATACGGTGCAGAAACGTGGCCATTAAGAAAACAGGATAATGACAGACTGACGGTGTTTAAACACAGCTGTCTACGCAGTATTGCACGAGTCTGGTAGGGTTGCCGGATGAGCAATGCTGAGGTTACTGGCAGAGTTTTGGGTATCCGCGGTCGCCCACTGGAGCAAATGATCGACCTCCATAGATTACGTTGTTTGGGGCGTCTTACGCATGTCACCAAATTGGTTACCACAGCCAATGGTGTTTGCCGAAGCAGACACCAAGTGAAAAAAGCCAAAGGTGGTCAACTTTAGATTTGCCACCTTTTTCAGATTNGTTTTCCACTGTGTGCTACATTTTTCACCAAAGTTTATATGTAGTCTATCCCAGAGGTGTTCCATGGGATTAAAATCTATTAATCTAGCAGGCCGCGGTATGCAGCAAAAGAGATTTATGTGTTGGCTTGTCGTCCCACGGGAGATAATGGTTGATCTGTGTTCTATCAGCGGCTTCTGTTGGTCATTCAGTAACTTTGTATACGTCCAACCGGTCTTGGTTCCGTCGTACGGAAAGGCTCGGAAATCTCTTGTTTCGAAACAGTCTCTACTTGAATGGCATCATCCAGAACAAAAGGCGTGATGTCTTCTTTGGCACTGCGCAAATGCGTTCCTCACTCCAAATATTTGGCTTTAGTCCCACAAAGATATATAGTACCTTATCAAATTCGCTTACTATTGTTGCATGACAGAAGCTGAATGGGGTACAACACATCATCATCATCGTACAGTAAGATACAATGAAACGAACTTCACTGATCACTGCCAAACTCACGATGTACGCAAGTCAAGTGATAAAGCACAAGATGGAGAGAGATTGGGCCTAATTGGGGGAGGCAAATAAAGTGAACCTCTATGGTCAACACACTGAGTGCACAATCTAACTGTGCATACATGCCTTTTCAAGCATTGGGACCTGGTAAGAATGACAGCAAAAACGCTACTGCTGTCGGTTGGTCACCATATCCTTCAGNAACCAATCAGTTGCAGTCTTTTGGACCCAAACCTTGAAGACGGGAGACACCTATTCTACCTAATAGCTCTGCGCATTTCTCCATGCCTCTTTTCCACGTCATCTGTTGACCTCTACGAGGTTTCTTCCAACCTGGAGCCACAACTGAGAATAAGGCGCGGTGCGGTAGACAATGGATGGGCATGCTCAATGCGTGTCCTAACCAAAGAAGCCTACTCGTCTGAATTCTCCATCGAATTATTACCAAATGCACGACGCCTTACCTCAGAGTTGCTTACACGATCGCCCCATCCAACCAGGACGAAACTGCGCAAACATCGGCAGTTGAAGTCTTGTAGACGACAAATGTCTTCCACGCGAAAATTCAAGATCTCACAACCATAAAGCAGATCTGACCGCACGCTGGCGGAATATACACAATCTTTCAGTTTCAACGAAACATCGCGTCTGCACCAAAGGTGTTTCATTCCAGCGTTTCTCGAGCCTTGGAAATGCGGGTGGTTACTTCATTGACTGTGCTCGCGTCATTTGTCACGCAGCTACCTAATTTGGATGAACATTCTACTAATTCTTGACCATCAAGCACCATCGCCGGAGTAGACGACACCCAGTCTTCCTGCATTACTTTGCCTTTTGAAGGTGAAAAGCGCATACAGAATGAAGGTACAGAACTTAAAAGTCTGTCATTCGAATTCGAATAGCTCGCAACAGAACACCGATCACCTTGAAAGTTTAGTGCTCTAGTTCGGTCAGCGTCCCTTCTATTGCCATACTCTCATCCTTACATTTATCATTTCTATTTGAAGCCTTCCTCCATCGCTCCACGTGATACCACCCTATTGTCTTCCATGCAGGCGTTCAGCTTTTGTCCTCATGTGTGTTCTGAACCGGAAAGACATGCTCCCGTTTTAAGAATGATACAGTTACAGAGAGATTTCCTCCGTTCACCCTCATTGTATCCCTCCGCTTTTCACAGAAACCTGATCAAATAGGCGAGGATATACAGGTACGAGTTTCTTCGTATTTTTTATGCATTTGGAACCTATAGATCCTCAATCTCTTGGTGTCCAATTGGCGAAGTTTTTGACTTTCGATAAACTGAAAAATAACTTGCGGCTCCCTCACATTCACTCCAAACTGACGTAATGCGGATGTCGCATATTTACTTCTTTCTGTATGTGTGAATAGAGGTCAACTGGTTTACGTGAGTACAGTTGTCGAACGTGAATAAAGGTTAGCTGAATACCGTTCGCGAAACTGAGCTCACCTGTCTGTGTCGTGTTACACCCTGGCTAGTGTAAACACCGGTCTAGGCCTTACTTTATTCTGTGATGAAGTGGGGTTCTCGAGTTTCTTGTTAACATCAGTGCAACAAACGGATGCTACCTAATGAAGTTCAATAACTTAACTGCATCAGTTTCTTTTGACTTAAAAGAGGCGGAAACGGACCTTACTGAAATAAAGTAACGTGATGATAATACCGATACTTTCGCGCCTTCAAGTACGGCTTCAAATGAATACCAACACTTTGTAAAATCAAGATTAAGCGGGTGGTAACATTATGCCTATTTGTCTCTAAGGCTGAATGGGCACCATAACTGTTGAAATTGACATGACACTTTCATTCTGTTGTAGTTCACAAAGCAACTATGGCTAACTGTCAGTTGTTGTTTTTTTCGTCCCTTGGACGGAACTACCCTGTCCAGAACGCTGTTGATCAATGCATCGGCTAGGGGAATTTCCCCTTGTCTATTCTTCTGCGGTTTTCTTAACTCTCTTCAATCAGCTAACTGCTGGTGGCTTACCTTGCCGGATAAAGTTCCGGAATTGAAGGTCAGCTTTTGCAGAATTTTATGTTGTCAGTATTTGACTGGACACTGCGTCGCGCCCAATGACACAACGTACCTTTCTACATTAAACTGTATTTTTCACTTCCGAGAATCACTGAATACTATGCCACATCAAACATTTGTATGACTTTTTTCGTTCACTTTTCAGATGTCTTTTCAATTGTGGCAAATTATGGGATTGTATGTCTCTTGTGCTCTCACGTGACAGTCTTCTGTGAGATGAGTTATCACTGAATTGTGGTCGTCATCGTCATTTCCATGCCCCAGTGCGCTTGGATCACCTACCCCTATGCATGAATCCTTGTTGACTCTATTCGTATGTGTGCTATTCCAATGGCTAATCTCCGTCTGGCGTCCATGTGAATCCACCACGCATATCAATACTGCACTCTGTCAGTTACGTGTCACACATAACGCTTCCATTGTGGGCACAAATGATACACGCAATCTGCGTGTTCTCTATCGTCTTTACGGTCCGAACGCTCGTGAATTCGTATTTGTCGCGGGCACAAATCATGTCTACCAGTTTGACGCACATCACCTCCGGCGCTTGTCCACTCGTGTAACTGGGCCGCAAAATTTCTCCATTCTCTGTTCGGATGAACACGAATGTAGCTATTGTCGGATCACACCAAACAGTCCATGGCCGAAAGGCTATTCGGCCGAGTTTTGTGGTCCTCGACCGACCGATAACTTTGTCCGAGCCTGGGCCACATCCACCGTAGCGGCAGATGATGATGATAACCATATGTTTCAACACGGTGATAGTCTGACTTCCCCTGTTTATGATGTGGTCATTAATGATGATCGCATCGCTTGCGAAGATGCGCTCTATCTGTGTTACAATGCGCATCATGGTTATTGTGAACGTGTACGCTTACAAAATGTGAGCACCGAAGCTCCCTGGCACGGCCCTTTTGGTCAACCGCATCCGACGACCCAGTCGAATCGGGTCGCCGTGGTCGGTTGTGATCCGATCATGCACGCGACCATTGTCGTGGGTGCTCAATATGTGTACGCGGCCACGGAACCGGATATACTAAAAAGTCTCACCCTGTTTTCACCTGACCCACTGAGTGCACGTGCCCGGGATTTTCAACTGGTCAATTCAAATCGAGACACAAAGACCGTGGTCACTTTGACCGACGATTCTTCTATCCCGTTACAGTACAAATTCTCGTTTCGCTATCGTATACATCCACTATCTACACCGGTTTCAGATCCGACCACTACCCCGGTACCAGCACATGTGTATTTTGTACTCCAACAACCCCGTAGTGCACGATTCACGCACTGGCAACCCCGTGTGGCACGAATTTGTGAAGGAGACAAACATTTCTATTCATATGTGGAGTTAAATCTGGTCTGTTACCAATGTGCACCGATCGCGGAGCAAAAACACAAGGTGAGACTAGTTCAATTTAGCCCGATTCTCTCTCTCTCTCTCTCGTTCTGTGCGAACCAATCAACCTGCCTTGTCGTGTTATATACCATGGACAGACAACCATGGTCCAATTCATTGTCTTCTTGTATCATCTCCCCCGCTCCGCCCCCTCTCTGTTTGTCACTAAAAATGATTCACGGTCCATAGGGCTGGATCACAGTCAAATTTAATTAGCTCACCACCAAGACTGGGCTGACTCTGTGCGTTCATATTTATTTGTATGGGGGCCATGACAAATATGGTTGTGTTGTTGTGCAGGCCTGGCAATCTAATCACACGCTTCTGTTGTCTTGTTTGGATGTCACTGTTGTTGCGAGCTTTATGTGAGTGGGGAAGGGGGAGGAGAGAGTTTATGAACGGCTCGAATGCATTTTGTCGTTCCCTCTTCTCACCTTGTCTCTCACAGCTTCGTTGTTGTCCGATTTCCATTCGGTGATTGATTAAATCGGGTCCCATATGTGAACGGTCAGAAATGCCGGATTCAATTGAGATGTCATTTTTCTCAAAAAAAAATGATTGTTTACCCCCATTGAGGAGAGGAAGAGTAGGAAGAGGACAATACGCTGTTAGCATAGCCATTTTTTTTAGTTCGTTGCTGTTGCTACTGTTTCACGCCACCAGATCAGAGAGTAGATTGGGGGTGGGGTGGGAGTGGAGTGGAGTGGACAAAGAAGGACAGGTTTTCGCCATTCCTTGTTGATTTGTTTGTGCAATATGTTTTTGTGACCTCTTGTTAGTCTACTCCAATTTACTTTGATTTGTTCTTGGCCTCCCTGTAGTCCTGATCAAACGGAAGGGTTTACCGTTTTCTATGTGGAATCGGCATGTGTTTAGTCCTCTGGTTTGATTTCGGTAAATTTCCTAACCGACTAATAATCCCCGACCTTTGGTTGTCTGCATTTACTCATTTTGTGTGAATTTCTTGTTGTTTTTAAACGGTACTTACATAAATCTATAGATGAAAGGGAAGAGGCATCATTTGGGTTTTCAAATAAAGAATTTCTTTTCTAATATAACTTGAAATAATCAGCTAAAAAGATCTTGCAACACGGTTATCCATTTGATCAAAACAAACGGTTCCACCGAGCCTCGCTATTTGTCATGATATTAGAATCAGATCCGAATGCACTAGACTAATGTCAAAAATGGCAAATTTTCCTAGTTTAGAGTAACGTTAATCAGGTGCTTTCATAGTTGTATCTCTGCTACCAACTTGTGCTGTGTTCGGTTTGCAAATTTCAGCCTCACGGATAAGGTTATCCATTTTCGGTACTATCTACATATTAGATATCTGTAAACTGGTGCCTCATTCCTGCTCGTCTCTGCGATGCTGTGGAATGTGGAATTGCACATAAACCTATTCTGCTCAGAAGGAACAGTGATTGGCATCATTAGTTCCGTGCTCAACTTCTCGCATCCAATTGGTGACGGTCAGAGTTCCTCATTCTTAAACAATGTCCAAAGTGTTCTGACTATCGTTCGACTTGTACAGGCGAAATTCCCCATCTGAGGATTTGACGAGGTGACCGGTTTATATGTGAACAATTTTCATCCCCTCTCCCTTCCCCCGATAGTCTCGTAGACATTTTTCAACACAATATCTCACAATTCCAAAGGTTTGCATTTGGTTGGGATAATCAGTAATGCTTCACATTCGGGCTACTTCCTCAAAGCCAAATACTGAGGCGGATATCGTAATGGTTTTTGTGTGAAGCCGATCTACGATTGCCACGGTTGAACAAGAAAACATGAAAACCTGTAGTGCAATCCTCCTCTCCCCCTCCCGTCAGCCAATATCTACTTGTCATTTTTTAGCCGGAAACAGCTATATTTAGCTTCATGCCTAATCACACTCACTTCCAGATCAACACACGTGATTTTCGATATACACCACTGGCACGAGCACTCGATTTGAGGTAACCTGTGCCAAAAATCTGCCGTAACTTTAGGGGGTAACACAGTTTGAACTGTGGTGTGTATGTGTCTGTGCGTGGCAGACCATTTAGTTTGAAACGAGCTGATGCTCTTCAGTCTTGTGAATTAAGTGCTTATTTCATGTCTCCCTCTCTCTCGCTGTGCAAGCATGCATACATGCGTGTGTGCATGCATGTGTATTAGATTGAGTACGCCTAAGTGTGCTAAACACGAACGCGTGCTCGCACACACACACACCGGTCTTCGTCAGTGCGCCATTCAACAATCGATTGTTCCGGCATTGCCAAGACAAGTTCACGAGCTAGCCAGCTAGCTAATCGAGCTAGTAGTCGAACGAGTTGGCGTTAGCTTCTCCAAACCATGAGACTATTGAACATGCACGCTTCGATCAAACGTGCATTCTCGAGTACTGGTTTCTTGTAACTCCATGCGAGACTAGCTAAGTCTTTGCTGAAATGATTATTGTTCTACTCCGCCTGATCGCTGTTCCAATCCTCAGGATGATTCATTCCCAGTGCTATTGAGTCATCTTTGTCTAGTTCCACCATTCATATACATTCGTTCATCTGTTGAGTGGTCTAAGCCTCGTTTGTTTCCCTCATTCAATGACAGGTCTTCATCCAATAATCAATGGTGCTCCCGGGGGAATCCAACATATTTAAATCATTTTTCTTTGTACACTACAAAGGTCAGTCATTACGAGAAGTAGAGCTTAATACCATTGTCCGAGTACTCGGTTTGAATCAATCACTAGTTTGTCTATAAACCAAACAGATGCACGCTAGATGCAACTTCCTTTTCTTTACAGAAAATTACCAAATCCTTGAATGACTCTGCGAAATCCGTTTGTTGTGTTTCTGGACTACTCATCTGCTTTTGGTTATAGTCTTCGTAAACTGGAGACCTTTGGTTGTCCTAGGCAGTTATTAGCTTGGTTTGCTGATTAATTCTCCGGGAGAAGTCAATGTATCAGGTTAGGTCGAAAAAAAATCCAAACCATTGTTAAACAATTCTGAGGTACTTCAAGGTGCAGTTCTTTCCCTATACTTATTTTTTACGTATATTATTGACTTGTCTGCTAGTGTCCCAACTCTCTCCCTTTAAATACGCTGACGATGTGGTTTTATGTCGGGCCATCTCCGACTCTTCTGGTCTTCCACAATTTTCTAACAACTTGGATAACGTCCACCGGTTTTCCGCCACATCGGGCTTATCTCTTAATCCCTCCAAATATTTTGAATATCTCTTTACATTATGACGCTATTCTTTCCCATCTGAACCGGTATCGATTGGCTCTGAACCAGTATCCCGGGTAAACTGCATTAAATACCTGGGTGTTTTTTTTATACTAATCTTCACTAAACCTCTCACATTCAACACGTCGTCAGTAAGCTTCGACGACTTTCCTTTCATATCCGTAAACTTCGTCAGTTTCGTATTCATCAAGCAATTATTTCTAAATTTGTGTACCAGTGTGTTTTCCCCGTTTTACTTTATTCCTCGTGTTATTTTTCCAAAAGAAAGATCTTAAACTGCTTCGACTTGGATTGACCATCATTAGCCGTGTCTCTTCAATCCGGTTATAGGAGTTGGTAACTAACCTATGCGAACGTCATTTGAATGCATGTGAAAAGTTTGCATGTAAGATTCCACACATCCGCTACACGCAGATCGAACTTCCTGTTGTTCCCATCCTTCACTTAGATCCCAATATCGTTGTGTTCCCTCTCGAATAAACATATATCGTAACTATACAGTACCCTCGTTAGCACGTATTCTAGTTAACAATGAACAGATCTTCACAGGGTTTGTTACCAGTTTTGGGATTTAAATCCCTTTTTCATTTTATTTTCTCCTTTGCTCCAACCTGTATATTTTTAACTGAAAGTTAGGCTTCATACCTACAGAATTTATTACAATACAATTCAATCCAATATGTAATAGATGAAAATCCACTGCTTGGTCCGATTAATATAGGGCGTAAAGCTTTTCGTCATTTTATGTCGCTTTGGTTTGGGCACACTTGTTCTTCTCAAGCCGATTCGTATATCGCGTTACTAGTTTCACCATTCGATGAAAACATTAACTTATTTGTTGGTAATTTTGTTCATGAAAATATTTCACCGCTGCTTCCGTTTGGGCTAGCTGACCTTTCTCATTCTCCTACCAGAAGTAGTTCTGTGCTGGACAGAGTGATCAGAAGCCATCCCAACTTAGTCTCTCTCTCTCTCAAACCAATGGCCCCGGTTTCTATCAAAGATCATCGATTTCTTCTTGTTAGACCAAAGGCACACTCTCGCACTGCTTATCAAACATTCATACGTTCTTCTCAAATAAAATTTTTTCTAAGGGATTTTTCACCCTACCACATATCTCCTCCCAACCGTTCTGTTGTGATTGTTCATTCTTGTTTTGATTCTTGTCCATCGCTTTTTAAATGTGTCAGTCTATTCACTGAAACGATTAAATCGATCTTTAACTTTATGTTGCCCCATGAAACCCCGTTTGTCAGTGACGGCAGAATTACCTCACCCTTTTTGAAAAAGGCACAAAGAAAGGGCCTACAAATCTCTCCATGCATCAGTTGTAAAGCACTATTATGGTTTAATCATGTCTAAGGTAACGCACCTGAATGCAATCTTCCTCGCCCAAATTCTGCGAACAAACAACACCAGGCAATCGCAATCTCTGTGGGTAGAACAGAAAGCACTTAAATATCCCGATGGACGTCAACACCACTTTCACCCACCCACCCCGTCGAACGAGAGCCGGATTCCTTCATTCCCATGCAATGAATCCAGTTGAGTGCCTTTTTTTTAGCTTTTTATACTGTTAAG
>UZAN01044239.1:11906-24642 GCA_900618425.1 Echinostoma caproni | reverse complement strand
AGTCGTGCATCATTAGACCTGATCGATTAATTAATCACCGAACTCATTAATGGTCACATCAACTCTTGTGTTAAATTTACTAATAGGATTCTAGACGACCCTCTTCATTCACTCCATCCCAGTCTATCATCTAGTCATTTCTATCCGTCCACACGCTCATCTTTTTGGTATTTACCCTCTCGTATTAGCACTAATACAAATTCCATTATTCTCTACCTGGCCCGACTCCTAACCAAAAAAAACAGGTCGCAAGTAAACCATATCAGACGTTCTGTACATGAAACAAACTTCAGCGACATTCTTTACGTTGTATATTACACGAAACTGTATGCTTCATTCTGTTTGACGAACTATGTACATTTTTAACTGTAATGTAAGCATAGAAGCTTACACAAGTACAAAAGATACAGTGTTTTATCGTAGAAAATCCTATACAACTAAATTGATACATGATTATGCTCAAGACACTAACTGATATATTGGTGATAATGACAGCAAATCTGCCAATGGTAATGAGGGTACTCAACACTCATGCTGGCTTCTAACGGAATTCATCAATCCGGTCCTGTGGGAAGAGCTGGTTGTTTAGTTTGTATAGCAAAATCTGCGTGCACCCCGACCGTTCTCCGTTTACCTTCGCCAAGTCCACCCACATCGGACAGAAGCTTTCTTGGTGTTATCCATATCACAGCTACCGTCTTTTGTTATATGCATGCACTTCTAGGGTGCCCTAAACCATACACACACATACACAATGCGAATTTGATGCTCGCCAGTACTGCGGGTATATACGCGCGAAGAGAAGCGGTGCTATTTTTGCGTGTCCCGACCTGACTTGTCAGAAGTAAGCACTTTCCACCTCGGAATTTTCATGTCCGCAGTCCTCTCCTCCACCCCCACCCATCTCGTCTCAACACACACACACACACGTGCACACATACATATGTGGACTCATCCCAAATAAACACGTGCTATAAATCGGACAAGTTTATTCTTGATCAGGCCATCTGCTGCGGGTACGCAGCCACATTGTTTTGTTCGATCGTGCTATCTCCTCCCACCCACCCCGTTTTGTACAGTTCAGTCTCGCGTCGTGTCGAATTGCTTGAGAGCATTCTTCACCCGGACCTATATTGCATACCATGATATCTTATTGGGAACTGATAACATCTCGAACACAGACAACTTCCGTATACTAATTTAAAAGTAATACCTTAGCTGGGAGCTGTACTGATCGGTTTTTGTAGCATCGAAGGCGTGTTTCAAACGATGATCACTATAAAAGCCATCTGTGGTATACGGATGATTTTCGACTTCGATGAAGACGTCATCTAAATGATTATTCGGATCACGCATTATTATTATTATAATTCACACCCGTCTGAGGCCAGACTGTGTACCAAGCAAATCCTGGTACAATAATCTTTATTAAGAGAAAAACCTACGGGTTAGCATGTGGCCCGAATACTGCCAGGTGGCCCAGGCCAAGGCAGGTGAAATCTCTTGAGGAATCCACAACCGGAGCCTTCGGCTAGCCAAAGCCTGACCCGCAAGGCAGCGGGGTGGTGTGCGAAAACCGGAATCCATTGGAGGTCGTTGTCCAGTTCATTGAATCATAAGCCCTTCGGACGGGGTCAAATGTCCAAGGTGCCCAATGCACCTCGATACCCAATCAAGGCGGTGACTATTGCCACAACCGTAAAGTTATGGATGTGGTTCGTACGCCTCTTGGTTGGTTTAGAATCAGGGTTTTTAGCCAACTCCCCTAGGTGAACTACCATTGATGCACCAACCCGGTTGTAGCGCTGAATGTCGGCTTTCCGTCTTTTCACTTTGATGGAAAACACCGCCACGAGAAGGCAGTGAGTAGAGCTTCCTCATCAGAGGCTATTTGAGACACTTGGTCGGATGTGAGCATTTCGTGAGGTTCCATGGAAGGGTGATTAGCCGCAACCCTAGACATCCACCCCCGACCATACTGAGGATCTCTGATCACGTAGTCCCTCTCTCTCTCACTCTGTTTCATAGCCTCAGTGCAAAGCTTTTAAACGTAACTCTAAAATATTCGCATCAAAGTTTCGGACTCGGGTCTTTCCAGTCAATCTTATGCAATAGTATAACAACAGCACTGACAATATCACAACAATCTCATATTTTGTTTCGTACTACTTCCTTTTCTCAAGATAAAGTGTGATTCTTAGAGCAACTCCGTTCTGGGCAACGCCGCATTCACGTTCAGTCGATCCTAGCTTGCATATGAGATTCGGTTGGAAGAAATGAACGTTTAAAGGTTCAAGTACATGTACTGTGCGTAGATTTCTGTGCCTATTGATTGCAAGGAAAGTGCTGTGATCAGATCGTGGACCGTGCTTATGTCCGTCAAGTTCATAAATCCATTGGTTAACAACACCAAATAATTGCATTACAAATTGGAACCATCCGGCATTAATTAGAAATGTCCTGTTCGTAATAAACCTGTACTTACCTGAAGTTCCTCTTTTTACTTTTATTTTCGCTCTAAGCTGGTATTTCGAACTGAATTGATGTGAACAGACTGGATATTGCTGGTGCAACATAGCTTTCACTTCCCCGGAGAGTGGGACGGGGACATTTTTATCGGCCCTAAGTGTATGTCTGAACAGCTGTATGACGGCGCCTACTGATATCTAACGATTTTACAAGGTTTGAATCAACGTGTTCAAATTTCACCACCTTTTTCCAACTTTCACACTAAGATTTGTTCATCTCTGTCAGTCTATTTTCACTCTCACACTGATTTCAACACTCCAATCTTCCCTTTAGTCTTTTATTTCGATGGGCAGCCAAAGGATAGCAACCGAAACCGCCGCATGAAGGTGCGTGGTTGATGGTTGTGAAAACCGCGACTGCAACTGATTTCTGTTCGCTAGATTTATGAAAAAGTGATGTTAAATCTCTTTCAACATCCATACGAGTAGACCAGTGAAATGACATCCGTGCTCTCCATAAAATGGATGCGGTTATTTTAGAACCTTAAATGTGTCGTTTGTGCGTTTATGGTAGGTCCGCTGACCAGTTTGATGCTTTTTTTCGCGGTATTGTGCATTCCCCCCTCATTGAGGTCATCAATACCACCATGTCTTGTAATACATAGAATCACGATTTACATGTTACGCATTCCGAACGTTGCACATATGGGGGATCTATGCTCCGTAACCAGCCTGTCCACACACTCACTCACTTCTACTTGACCTTTGTGTCACCTCAGAACATTCCGAATCATACACAACCCCTTTGGTCGATTGGTTTTTGTGTATACAGTTCAACTGTGAGGATGCACGCAGTGCACCAACTATGCTGTCCACACGATGCATATCTCTGCTCGTACAAGCACACATACACACACAGCACTGCATCATGTATCATAATGCGCGCTCGCACTCCTATCGTGAAGTGTTGTTGCTGCTGCTGTTACTACTTTGGTTTGAGCGACAGGTTGATCTATACGTATGTGTTCATTACGTTTTAATTACCGACAGGTCAAAAGAGATTTGCAAACAATTCTCTATAGACTCATCTCATAATCGTGTGTGCATAATTTGTTCGTGTGTATCTGCCTACATACACACACAAACAGCTGCTTTTTGCCATCTGCATTATTCCATGTGTCTCACTTGTACCCACGTGGCATAAAATGTCTTTGGCACTCATCTCTCGGTTCGACAAAGATACCGCTCAACCATATCTTTTAACGTGCGACTTGTAATGTTCCTGGTGTAGCGCAGTTACACACGCGCACATTTCATGTTGCCAAGCTGATGACCTCTCAACTGCACATCACATGATATCTATATTTCGTATTCCTAACAGCGTGTTTATTGTTCCTCGGTTAGGTGCGTTTTCATCGACTGGCTGGGGAGAAGTCTGTTGGATTTGGTCCGGGAGGGGGGAGGGGAGGGTGAAGTAATTTGAGTTTACATAAAATGTCAGTTAGCACATCCAAGCGCTTCTTCGATCACCGGTAGTTTGATTGAAGTAGCGATTGGATTCTTCTGTTTTCGAAGTTTCACTTTTGAAGAGAATATATCAAAGGTTATTCGATACTTTTGTATCAACACTTGTCACTCGACCATTGCACTGAAACATTCGCGTTTATGCGATCGTGGAAAACGATTCACCACACAGATTGTTGACATTGGAAACTCATTTTTTTCTCTGTGGTGATTCCTATCGACGTGAATGAGAATAAAAATTATTATATCTCACTCCTCATTGGTTACAATCTGTATGTCTGTCTACTCAAGACACCTTGGGCCAATGTCTTTCACATTTCCCAAGTTCACTAATGATGTTTCAATATCAACCCGAATAATAAAGATATTTGGGGGAGAGGGATGCGTAACTGAAAGAGAAAACGCTGCTGATTTTATGTGTATTTCTGCGATTTGTCATCATCGAAACGAACATTTTCGTCGGATTGAGATCCTGTTTGTCCTGGCCTGGATCTCCTTTCTGACCGAACTTCCAATGTGCAAGCCAGGTTCGGTTGAGCAATTGAACTTTGTCGTGCTGTCCAAAAGGGCATGCTAACATTCGACAATACAAATCATGGTTTATTTCGAGGTTTCTTTACAGCCGAAGAAGAAAATAATAATCAATAATATCGTTCACTTATCCCAACATCCAAGGTGATGGATGATCGGGACACGTGAAAGTGGAAGTACGGACTAACTGAAAACAATAACCTCGTCATCCTGCAACGAAATTGTACTGATGAAGAATACTGTGGTATTCAAAAAGACCATACGAGGCCAACCACATCAGCGATCAATGACTATTCATTCTAATATATGAACTCTGAAGCTAATCAAACCAAACCTATCCATCAGTTCAAAATTGTTTAAATCCGAACTCAGTTTGAACACGTATGGGAATATTTCGGTCGCAAGATTATGAAAGTTGAAGTGCCCCCTCTAGCCTTACCAGACAGAGACACTTGCTTTACTCAAACTATGTAATGATACGACTATCCCGTTCATAAATCGACTGATTCAAAGTGAAACGTGAAGAATTAGTGAGCTGGTTGCATCTAAAAGATGGAAATACTGTAAGCAACACCGCTTCATTCATATGAGATTCGGTCGGAAGATATTCAGGTTTTGGTAATCGGGATCTCAAGCCGTCGAAGATGAGAAATTGCATAAATCATCAGCATTTTCAATTTCATTTTCACATCCCCACTAATTATTTTTAATTGGATTGAACTGATGATGCATTTCTGTGAACTTTTCAATGGAAACATTTCTATCGGCCCCCTGTGTCTTTCATTGAAATCCGTTAGACATGCCGGTTGATCTTCACCATTGTTGCCATCCTATCGAACCCGAATGTGAACTATTTCCGACCACCAAATCAATGAGGGTTACGGCAAAATTATTGTATGTTCATGTGTGTATTTGTGCGTCTGTCGATTTTCCGTTACCATTGTATCTACTGTGTGATTGCTGTGATTGTTTCGCCAGGTGAGTTGTGAGATTCGGATCTGGTTAATCAGCCCACCCCGCTGCGTATTATTCAGTCGGATTCCATCGTCAAATAACGTCATCAATGGGGCATTCCAGAGTAGCATTTTCCGTGACCAAAACAACCGGGGTTCACTGTGTGTGAGATTGTATATGAGTGAATAACTAACTACAGCTTTGGGCCCAGTTTTGGCTGGAGGTCGAAATGGTGCCGGAGAAAACTCGAACTATGTGGGCAGTGAGCTAGAAAGTGTGCAGATTAACCATATTATTAAGGATTTCGCTGAGTGACGAAAACAGTTCTTATCCTTCTTGATCAATCGTATTTATTATCCAAGCTGCATAATTATTGAAAGGGCGCGGGATCCGATCACTAAATTTCTTTCGCTTTAGCTCATCTTTCCCCAGGCACGGGTTCACTTCCGTTATACGATCAAGTAACTGGTCATCCCCTTGATACACTTTACCATAACAAAGTACACCACGATCGAGAATCAATAGTTCCGTGTTAGTTTAGGCCACTAACGTGTTCAAGTAGTAGGCAACTGAGTGATTGGAAAGTTACTCAGTGTACAGTGTCGGCATTTTATATATGTCACTGAAAAAGGGTTCTGAAAGAACCCTCAGTACCGATCCCAACTGATTTTACCATTGGAACTCACGAAGAGTAAGCGCACTCGCTGGGCAGTAAACCTGGACACAGGCAGAAAGCGCCGGCGCACATAGTTAAATCTCCATTGTACCCATCCAGGTGTTTCATGGGAGGCCATCATAGAATTCGTAAAACATTCCCATAGACAATGTAGAAATCTGTTCGTGAAGAAATTTCTTTTCACTTTATCGCACCAAGCGGTTACACGTAGAATAAGGCAATCATGGTACAGACATCTCTGATTGGTCGATTACAGCTCCGTTTACGTTGATGGTAGAGGCTTGAGTAAGCAGAATTGCTTAACATTGTCAGTGATTAGTTCCAGACTTGTGGTGCGTGCGCTGTTGTACGCGTTCATTTGTTTGAGATTGTGATTGATATCTCTGGGGTTGACTATTGCGAATGCACAATTGACGTTTGTCGTCTCGGTTAGTAAGACTGTTAGGTTCACTTATTCTGTAACTGGTGCGCTGGAGATATTGAAGGATGTGACAACCAACCGGCAGAATTGTCGCTCTTGTTGTCAGTTCTTCTTATCGGGTCAGAATACTTGAAAAGTAGTGAATCCAAGTGGGCAGTCTAAATCCGCCGCGCGAAGCTGCATGGTTAATCGCTGTAACAAATTAACTGAACTGAACCGAGAGTTAGATTACGTACTCCGTGTGTTGATCACAGAAGTTCACTTTTCCTTTCCTCAAAATAGACCCAATCCCTGTCTACATTGCACATGTTCACTTAGTGCGATTTGTAAATTGTGAGCTTGACAAGGACCAGGGAAGTTCTCTGTTCCCTGTATTTCGCTGTACAATGATTGTGGTGATGATAGGTTCACGCATTGCAACTTTCACATCACGCGATTTTGAACTCCCCGGAACCCATAACTTCTACTCAGACGATCAATGAGAACGACATGTCTAGCCTCGTGGTGATTGAGCAACGATTATTAATCCAAATAAGAATGCGGTTTCCCTAAGGAGGCTTGCATTTCAGTTTAGTGTGGAGAGAACGCGATCGTGGCAAAAGATGCCAGTATGAAAGTCAGCTAGAAGATGAAGATACATTAGACTCAGAAAGTATCGCGACGACCAAGAGGAGTTGGCCAAGTGGAAAAACTCCTTAGCATGCAGGGATATTCATGCTGCGAACATTCGCATTAGAATCACACATGGAATTCATGTCTCAGATTTAAAAAGACATGAAAAATACTACTTTTATGCCGGAAATATTAGTAGGGGAAATAAGTGATAAATAATTCCATTCCGATACAATGAAATGCTACCGAGAGATCGTTGCTTCGTCTTATTTCAATCACAGTGGGTACCAATCATCTCACAATAACCAATTGAGGGGTAGATAAGTGTCAGCAAACTGTTTTCGTGTGTTAACAATCTTTTGCTCTACTTGCTCAATTTCCTTCACTAGGACGTGCACCGCGGCTGAGCGAACGACTTTGACCGGTAAAACGACTGGCTCCTCAGGGTGCACGCACTGCTTCAGGTTATTTTTACATCCGTACCTTCAACGTTATCAGTAGCTGAGGTTTACTGACAGCTATATATCTCTCACATACTGATGGCTTTATTACAAATCCTTGTATAAATGTTCGCCTTGTGGCATCGCACTAATGTGTCAGGTTCAAGCGGAGAGTTCGACCACCTCGTTTCACTTTGACATGCATCCTACTGGTCCCTTTATTTCATTGTCTGGTCACATGATCACATATGCTGCTTATGCTCCCAGACGTACAAATTCAAATTCGCTTACCGCTGTTTTTCTCGGACTGGTGACACTAAGCTGATATCGCACGCTTGCTTTGGCCTTTCAGACCATTTAAAGACTGGGTTAAGACAGTAGTTGGTTTCCTATCGATCGTCATGTTTGTGATTTTGAAATGAACTTTATCTGCTGTCTTATTACGCGATCGACGCTTGTCTCTATACCACACATCCGGCTGGATCGTTGCCGGATAGGAATAGCATAGAATTCGAGAGTTGGCCAAATGTGACTGTGTGGTGTTTTTGTTGAAACGCGAGAGAAAAACTACAACTTGAATCAAAACTTCATCTTGATGGATACAAGAACACTAACCAAGCACAGCCGAGCTGGGCTGAACTGATAATCGTTTATCAAACTTTTTACTGTGTTAAAAGCAACTCATTCAATATCTTCTTCATTTTATTTTTTTCTCCCCGCACGTGTTGACTCATCACAGCTTCTTCCTTGGTACTTTATTGCATTATTGTGTATTCAGTAAATAAAAACAATCAAAAACCTAAAGCCATTCATAAATAACTGCGTATAAGTTGCGATTTGATTCTAAGATTTCAGTTTCACTTCGCTCATTCTGTTGTTCTTTCATGGGTACATCTAACGCATATGAAACGTTTCATTTATAATTCACTCATTGATCAGTCTGATTAAAGGTTCGATTGATGTTCCAACATCGAAGTCTAAGTTAGATAGAAAATGTAAGACATTCCATCAGAATGATGGTGCAATATATGCCTCCAAAAGGCTGCCACTGTTTCTCCGATGTTTGTACATTTATTCCATTTTTTTCTCTTCGCTGGCATTCCCTTGCTTCTTCAGACATTGAATGCGCTGCACACAAGTAGTCGAGGCCAAGTAGGTCGTATTCTGGCAAACCAATTGAAACAGTCGATCGAACACATTCTGCAACGATTAACTGACATACTGCATGCTAGTTTGGAAGCACCACGTGTGGCTGCAAACACTCCCGGTTGGGAAGACTTTCACGAAGTGCTCTTGGTCGCATTTGCTGCTCAGCCAGTCGATCCGTCAGTCTATTGGTACGAATTCGCTCAGGAACATGGGGGACAACCGATGCATTACATTCGAAGCTCATTTTTACCGGACGTGGATCAGGATCAGATTGGAGCAATCCTGCTCTCCGGTTCCGCGCTTTCCTTATTCTCAATGGCTCATGTAAGTGACTGATTATCGCTCACAGTGTGGCTCCATATTCCCTATGTCAGAATCGAGAGTTCGCGTTCTCAGGTCACAGTCGTGTTCCTTTATTGCCCCGAAATGTGCACAAAACGTACATCAGACGGAGTGATTCTGGTCGAACTGAACAAAATTCAATCGGCAAGGAAGTCGAGACCTTAATGCATCCAGGTCCCAATAGGTAGTGTTACTTGGATGGATTAGGCTGCATTGGGATCTCCAAATGATACTCTTGAATGGACTCCGGTAACCTGGAAGCAACGTTAGTTATAGCTGCAGTTTAGAATCATATGATATGCTTCGGTGAACAGAGATTCTCTTTTTACCTTGCACTCTGCCGTTTACATACACATTGGTCGGATCGTGTCTGTCAGCTTCTTCCTGTGTGCAGTGATCCCCATTTAGACCACGAACTTCACCGAGCGGCTTTTATGACCGCTTCGGGGCTCCTGTTAGTGTCACCATGATAAAGAGAACGGTGGGCTCGNCTCGTGTCAGGCCACAGTTTTGTGACTTTACCGACTCAATCACAGTCACATTGTCAGTGGCGTCCGTGTATTCACTCCCGTTCAATTTTTCCGATTACAATACACCTGGAACGCTGTGTTGCCCAGGTGATTACGAGACGATAACAGGATCGATGGCTCTCACACGGTCGAGTAATGTCTGAAATTTTAAAGGATTCATTGTTGCTTTATCTACCGTCAACCTCATCACAGTCGTTCACGTCATATTAGGGTAGAACAACGCCGAGGATGTTCTTGCGATCTGGAGGAAGCGACAGAATTGCACTTTGCAAATTGCCATTGGAATCCACTGGAATGTGATAATGGACGTGGATGACCGGAACACAAGAGCGTTTTTCGTGGGAAAGAGAAGTAGTGCACGAAGGCCTCTCTTGTTTTGAGAAGATCACACATATTCATGATTTACCTTGCTGTGGGTGTGTGTATGTGCTGGTGGATGGCCAGCCACGGTCCTTAACTGAAAAAATTGCACGTTGACATCGATCGCGCTTGCATATCCACCATTTCACAGACCCAAAGTTCGGTAATCACTAAGCTTCTCACGTGACTTGGCTTGTTCTCACATACAGATTGATCTTGACACCGAATCCACTTGTCGCCTGTCACTGTTCACCTTTGTGTGTGTACGTGTGTATTCGGATTCATTACTTCCTCATATGTGAGGTCACCCGGTCATGTGTTTGTACTGCGTAATCAGAGTAGACGCTCGTGATGCCGCGATGCAAAATAGCAGAAGGTATGCTACCTCAGTAACCGCGGTTGAGCAATAATTTCATTCACTGCCCCTGATTGATCGCCCCATGTTCAAACCGTCTTGTCCTCTCGTACTAACTTGTGCCCACGTCAAACTGATTTTTATTTTACATCCAATTTGGAATTATTTACTAGATTGACGCGCAGTTTACCAACGTGATCCGCAATTGTCTGGATGGTCGTGGCACTCGTGGACCACCGCATTTCTTGCGTCTTAACAGCCCACAGTACATGGGATGTGTCCCGGAAGCGTATCTGGTAAGTTGAACTATTTGTATAAAACTTCCGTGGCTCTCAAATCACTCTACCTCAAATTCATAGAACGTACTCCTCTCAACTGACTACGGTCCGGTGTCAGCGTCTCTAATGCTTCCTTCCAATTACGTTATAATGCCAATAGATGTGCCGTGGATCCCCTCTCCTCAGTGGGTTATTTTGTGTGTATAGTGTGTTCAATGCCTCTCCCTCCATCCGTTTCTGATCCTGTTCCTCCACCAGACCTGTTCTATTAACTGAGATCCTCCACTAACTAGCTCGGCTAATTTGCTAGTATGGTTAGCAGATGTTTTCTTTATAACGGATGGAGGCAACGTGCAAACTATACTCGGCAAGACCTCTTGTCTCGTGTCACACGAAGCAGGCGTATTTAACGGTGCCACTCTATCCTCTTTATTACCTTTATAATGACGCTCGTGCTTTTTTTATGATATATATATATATATTTATATGATATCATTATTTTTGATAGAAGGATCTTGCAAATCTGTCTTTTCCGAAGTCCGTGGTTCACTGCCAAACCTTTCGAAGTATTCTGAATATGCTTCCAAATTCACAACTGAGTCCAGATCAACTTTACTTAATCTGTTTTGTTTTTTTGGCGCAACCTCCGGTAGTCCTCCCACATGAACACTTGTTCCTTCGACAAATGGATTTGGAGTGGGAGCTCCCCATCTGTCGTGTGTGTTGGTACGGAGGAAAAATTAACTGTGTTGATTTCAGACTATGAACCCGATTTTTCTCCTCACTTTCCCTACTCCCAGATTTCATTTCTCTTTGTGAATATCCTCTATGGGATCAATAGTAGACAGCTTTGCCGTCACCTGGCTCAGTACCACGCCTAACCTAGTAAGGCCTTACGCGGGTCGCTTAAGTTACCGGTTTCCAAGATTGAATAACAGGTCCTCCTGGCCGTGGGGTTTAGTCCGTTTGTTGTTCATCAGACCAGTGTCCAACAGAAAAAGTAAAGGCACTTCCTAACTGAAAGGCTGGTGTAAAGGCTTGTAAAAAATTCTCTCTAAATATAAGTACACAGTTGCCCACTTCTTGTATTCCCTCCCACTCCCCCCCGCCCCCGCCCCGTTTTTTTCTAGGCCGATCAACCGTATTATTGTCCAGCCAAAGCGCCTATGAATCATTTCATCACAGGTGAAAAGGACGAAGATCGCTTGGAGGCTCCCTCGTTTCTTTATCTGTCCAAAAATGTCACCGGGTTGGCAATTACAGTGGTTTCGGTCAATTTTACTGTTTGTCTGATAACCACTGATGACGGATGGTTGTTCAAGGTGAGTGTATTCATTGTGCTTACTTGTACCGGTGTAGAGTTTCAGATATTCGACCGTTCCGTGATTATGATTATTGTTATTGTCATTATTATTATATTGTCCCAGNGTTCATGATTTGTTACTTCCGTTATTGCATATGAGCATGCCTTGCTTTTGTAATCATCACTTTTTTCAATAACTTCACTGTAATCATCTATCCACAGAAAACACCATGTGTCCCCCCCCCAAAAAAAAATTATTGTGTTGTGTTCATCCAGCTATTGTTTTAACTCACATGTTTGCGACAATACCCGGTTAGAGAATAACTCAACACTGTGAATATTGCAGATGATCATCGCTTTCCAGGTTCAATGATGGAATGTATGGTCGACTCAGACAACCATCCGGTTTTGCCACAAGTGGTGAGAACCGCAGACCGACCGTAGGTCTGAGCGTTCCACCTTCAGGATTAGCTGCCGAAGTGACAGCGCCATTCCAAACAAAATGTTAATCGCTTCTGTCTCAGGACGCCGCAAACTGTGATCGAACCACTGCTTCCGACGGCATTTCTCGGTAGTAGGTGAATAGTAGACCGACATTATTCTTGGGGGGTTAGCAGGTGTGTCGTTAGGTGCCAGCGATTTTCAGTGGGACTCATGATTTGACGTAGTTAAACGTAGCGCGTAAATCAATGAGGCAAGCTGCTACAGCTGCGTGCCAGCACTAGACCACGGTGACAACCTCCTTGTTTCGATTGAGGATGACAATACCTCCCAGCTACAAGGCAGTTGAGTA
>UZAN01044238.1:22872-35273 GCA_900618425.1 Echinostoma caproni | reverse complement strand
ACATATCTGATCACCCCTAGTGCTTCATCATATGACCTTGTCCGCTTTGTGTTTCATTTTCACCGTATTGTACATTTACGATATCTTTCACACCCGTTTGGAAATTACATTCCCACACTTTGTATTATTAATTTTTGTCTACATTGTTCTACATTTGATCATGCACACCAGCATGCTTCACGGGCTTCGTGGAATATGTCATTATTATTATTAATATTATTATTGTCATTATTANTTATTATATGTTCAAATTCATCCCTTAAAGTGGCACTAGGGGACATAGTCTAAGGCTGCAACTTAGTCTTATAAGGCTTGATATTCGAGCCAAGTTATTTACAAGTCGCGTAATACCTTATTGGAATAGTCTACCCGAAAACGTGGTAAGTTGCTCGAACTTCATAGCCTTCAAGAGAGTATTAGATGACCGTTTGGCTTCTACCTTCGCTGAAACAGTTTGATGGTGAGTACCTATTAGTCCTGAGCCTCATTGCCTAGGACGTGATAATGCACTTTACTTTCTGCCTTTCAGAAAAAAACCTATTGACTCGCAGTGTTGGAAGTCACAAGAAAAGCCAAAACACATCCACCTGAACGCAAGATTGGCCCGGGCCACACATCGTCCTGTGCAAACTGAACTGAACTGAACAGAAGTGCACCTAGAAATTCTGCCTTTGATAAACAAAATGCAGAACGAATGTTTGATAAGCAGTGGTAAAAGCTAAGGAAACTAGCTGAAAACACAAAAAATCTGGACGCACAATTGGTTTCGATCACTTATGCAAAGTGACTGACCGACTGACATTGAACTTGTTTTACTGTTTCAGTAATTATTTATTTCTTGGAATGTACAATTTGAATTGCAATCCCGGATGCACTTTCCGACCACCTGGTTGAGTTTCCTTCCATATACATAATTTCTGAAACCCATTATATTTATCTGCGAAACGTACAATTAAAATTTAATGGAATTGTGTTTGTAGGTATTTTTGCTCGATGTTTTGTTCTGTCGACAAAAATTAAGATTTGGTTGTTCGCAATGAAATTAACCTACTACGTATTGAGTGTATAAATAAATAAAAAATCCCTATATTCATGTGTGTGCACACGTTTATGAACATAATGAAGTAAAAGCGTTTTGAAAGAAAAAGAAGAATGTATACATTACTGTATACATTCTGATATACATTCTATTGAAGAATTCTTCAATCAGATCAGGCATATGGCTGACTTTTTTCCATTACATAGAAATCTGCTTATTTGATGCGTCTATTCTGCATTTGCAATGATTGGGTCTACTAAACCCTCTTGAATGTGCTAATTTTATTATAAGTAATCTAATTTTATTCATTTACTCCCTTTACAAGCGTTTTCTTACGAGTTCGACTTTTTTGAATCGATGAATATCTGTCAAATTTTTTTAGAGAGTCACCGACAGTCACTTATCCGTTTCGACGGGTACTAATCGGTGAATAAACGGTGACTCTCGCTTGACGAACCGGCGCGCTTTCGGTTAATAAACCGGTTTAGTCACGTCACGTCCGTGACGCTCGTGCTGACTGGGATTCTACCTGATTGAAACTTTCGGTATCCTGGGCCGTTTTTCTCACAGAATCTCACATTTACTCCAACGGAACCACGATTCTAACGGAAGCGGGTACAACATGAAGTTGGGATCCCAAAAACCCCAGGCGGGGTTTGAGTGCCCGCGGATAATCAAACGCTTCAGCGGCCTTTTTCTCGCATCGAGTGGTAAACAGATGGAACAAACTCCCCCTGGAGTTAGTGGCGTCGAAAACAATTGCTGAGTTTAAGCTGAAGCTTGACGTTTCCTTGGCATCAAAGTCCCGCGATTGTATCTTGTATCTTGTATTTTCCCATGTTTACCTGTTTCACCCCCTTTTCACTATTTTCTTACCCCAATCCACCTCTCCCGTTTTATTGTGATTGTGATTATTGTTTTTACGTTGGCATCATGTTTGTCTTCAAGCCGGTGGTAAATATATAGATATGTCTTAAACCATGCTTCGTGTAGCTAATAGCACGTCCGTCTCCGCCCCCCTTTATATTAAGCTCTCCTATCATCGAATACTTCATTCGTACATGAAATAAGGCACAGTTTATTCGTCATCATCATTGATCAATGGCGTCATCACCTTTAGCATCTTCATTCTCTGTGAAAACACGCAATAAGATAGAGAAGTATATTTCATAAGAGAGAAGTCAAACTGGCTTATAACCTAAAGTTTCAACTTAAAAAATATCAATGCATGCTTACTAGTAAAAAATGGGTAAACAACAGGGGAAGTTCAAACAATAATGGGTGCCCCACGGTCCTATTTGTTGTATCTACCTTTGGATTTTTTCTATTATAGAGTTTGTATCAATGTTGGGATAATTCTTGCGAATATTCCTCAGAATATTCTCATCTACCTCAGATAAAAACTCTTGCACTAATTCTTCTCTCATTTACTAAAGTCTAAAATTTCCTATGTTGTCTTTTTGTTTGCAATTGGTTTTATCTATTCACTGTAAAAATGGTAAACTGCTGAAAATTCACCCTTTGGGTGCAGAAAGCCTTTTTGACTTGAATTGACTTGAACGAACAGAGTCTGTAATTGACGGTTATATATATTTAAAGTGTATTTACACTTAACCAGTTATCAACTGACATAGCTTAATATTACTCAATGCAAGCCTCCCATTGGAACCTCATCAGTTGGTGTGAATCAGCATGAGTTCATCGAAGATTATTTTTAAGAGTGTTTGAGTGCAACCGCTTGCGGATAGTGCACCGATTTTCCTAAATTATAAGTTTTGTAATATGTCTATTATGAAATATTTGTTAGGATACTTACAGTGCCATTGTAAACCTGTCTATCTTCCAGCTCGTTTTTCTCTCTCCCTCGTTTTACATATATATACATATATGTATATATATATACAGCGAGTGTGTGTGAATATGCACTCAGTTTATGTTTCTTGAGAGATAAAAAATAATCAATAAAATTTATTTGCTCAAATTTCTAGCTTTCCGAAGAACAAACCGTTACAATGACTTGCTCGAAATTTTGAGAAAGTTTAGTATTTATCCCACAAATATGGTTCCTTTTCTCCCACTTTAGGGCTTTGACAAAATTGATTTTAATCTAAGCATTATCCGGCTCACAGGATAAATATCCAAAATAAATTTGATTGCTTTTGAAGATTAAATAATAAACAAAATATTTATAAAGAATTCCCCTACGCTTAAACGTAGGCATGCATAAACAGCTTCTATATAGAAGCATCCACATATTCCATTATTTCTGAAGTTCCTGGTTGATTACATATATGTTTGCGTATTGTTGAACCGACGGTAACGAAAATTCCATTATTTTTACGATTTCACGTCTTCTGCAGTTGGGGCATTAATGATGTTTTGTCATATAAAAATTTTCTGATGGTCATTGATCCAGTGTAGGTCTCGTTCCATCTTCTCGAGTGTTACTCTCAACTAAGATGCCATTTTGCTACAAATGCAGTATCGATAGAGGCTTATGCCAATTTTATGTCTTTAATTTCGAGGGTAGAGAGCACAATACTCCCGTATGTCTCATCAACAACAAATCATATGTAATCCTCCATCCACAATCCTATAAGACACTCCTCCAAATGTTGCGGTGTCATTCACCTATCCCACCACTGTTGCCGGTAGGGAATTCCGTACGATTGTTTTGGAAGCTAGACCAAGGATTTCCATGAAATACAATCAGACGAACTAAAAGAGAATTATTGGTATGAAGAAAACTCAACGACGGTTGCATTGAGATAATTTGAAGAGCGGAAAGAGAGAAGTGCACAGGTGAGTCAACCTACATGAGGCGAAAGACAGCGTGAGATGACAAACTAGGTGGCTCTGATCCGGTAAAATATACAACCCAAGAAAAGAAGGATACATATACAGATAGGGTTAATCATGGCACTAAATGTTTGATCTACTTTAAAGTAGAAAAATCAAAGGCCGACCAAGTGACTAGAGCTTCTGAAACGTGAGAAGGTGCTTTCAGGTATGTTGCTCTTTCTTCAACGGGAATTAATTCTGCAACTAAGGGCTTAGGATTCTTCTGGGACACCCATATCCCTTTACATTGGTAATACGCAAATGGTAACAAATCAGTAGCTTGTAGATGACCTTCGTAGTTAAGTGCACGTAGTTCAAAACCTTCTCTAGTGGCAGAAAGTTAAACACAATCAAGAAGAAATCAACGAGCAACAATCTCAGCCTCAAGACTGTAGCGCTACACCTTTAGTAGTTCTAGCCACCTAGGCAACCATCAAGCCTAATTTTGAAAAATTTCCATAATTAGTTAATTACATAAGTGGTTTCTCAAGAAAATGGTGATCTTTCCGAAGAGAATAAAATATTTTCGAAAGAATGAAATTTAAGGTCACACATTCTCTGGTAAAACCAATAAGGTGATGAGGGTTAATAATATGAAGATGTTTTATGCATACCAAGCCAAAATTGCTCCACCTTTAAGTTAAATAAATGTCGCTAATCGCCAGACCTAGTTTTCTCAATGACTGTCATCTGTGGAAAGGGTGCAAATGGCTGGGATGAAGGCAAATATTTTAATTAGACCATATTTTTAAGCAGTTTTCAATGTAACCTGTGGACGTATCATGCAACAGAAATAATCCATAATTAGTTACTATAGTTCACCAATGTCTTAACTGATTTACACCGCTTTATCGTGAAACACTCATAATGCAACTGGTAGTTAATTGTGCTAGCGTTAATAAACCATTACACCTCTTCATTGGTATCTGTTTGCAATGTGCATTCTATTCCACAATGCTCTGCTCATTAATTAGGTCCACCAGGCTCATAGGGACTCCGAAGTAGCTCATAATGGCAACAAAATAAAGTACACGTCAGTAAACTGGGAAATTTTCTTCAGAAAAATAATCACAGCTTCATCTTGAAATGTATTTATCATAACTGACTCTTAAGATAGAGAGACGGTGAGTAAAAACTACATTCCATTGGGTTGCGGTATACACTTTGTTGAATCATATACCAATTAGAAGGGGTGAAACGTCCAAGGTGCTCTATATGCATTCGTACCGGATCAATTCGGGGCCCCATGCTACAACCAGGAGGGTGTGGGTATGATTTTTACGCCTCTTGCTGGTTCTTTTGGAATCAGAACTTTTAACAAACTCTCCCAAGTGAACTGTCAGTGGTTCACCAATCCAGTTTTAGCCCCGGATGTTTGTTTCTCTTTCTGTTTTTGGTGGACAAACACCTCCGTCACGGGAAGGCAGTGAGTAAGACTTTCTCAGTAGAGACTATCTGAGGCACATGATCGTAAAGAAGCATTTCACGAGATGCAAGGGAAGGATTGCTGCAGCCAAAAGCCAAGAAACCCATCCCTGATTGATATGAGGCTTCGAATGCATGTGCATGTCAAAGTGCACAATGTTCTACCAAGGCCAATAAACAGCAACGTTGTTAAAAGGCAGCTGTTGTTTTCATTTAATTGCCACTTTCTAGTTCTCTAGTTTGAATAACAATACTAAGGGTTTTTTATCAGTAATGGGAATTCCTTTTTTAATGGTAGCATCCAGTATTTAATAACTAAAGTTATTCCATTGAGCGTAGATCACATTGGCGGTGTGACGCCGAGAGAGAGTCTTCTCAGTTTCCCACCAGTCCATATGCAAACAGAAGAGGTCAGAAAATTACCTAAATATAGTAACTAACGTGTTCTCGATCACCTTCACTAAATAAATAGTCTTCACTGAAATGAACCAATGCAAACTGTGTCACCAAAACACTTTCCTTCTAAATTATCAACTAATTCTTCGAAATCCGACAGATCTTTAACCAGCATTGTAAAACTTAACACAACGTTGTCATGACGATCTTTTGAATATTCCAGTGTTATTTTTTCTGCACTTGAAAAATCTTTTGTGTAGATCAAATAACTTGTGAACGTACACGTAGTCAGGCCATTCGGGAACCGTACATTTTTACAGCGCATTGTTATTAATTTCTTAAAAGCTAAGGTATTAGGGTTTCATATCCGTTGTATTAGACTATCTATATTCTGAATAGACACAGGAAGTTTATTCTTGTTCTGATACTGCCGAATATGTGATTCAGAAATAAATAAATTTTGTCTATTATGATACTTTTTATCGTTACAAATCTCCATGTTTGTTTTATAATGAAATAATAATGATAATCAAAGGCCACGGGATCCTACGATTGCCTATCTATGTGGTGTACTCTAATCTGTGTTGAAGACAAGCGTTCCTTGAGAACTGATTTTTACCCCCGACCGCAGTTTTCTTTCGGGTGTCATGTGCTTCAGCGTGTCATTCAGGGGCTTGGGGCTGAATTCGCGAAATCAACGCAGCATGCTTTCTTGAAACTTAAGTCAGAATAAGCAATTGACTTTCTTAATGTTTGATAACTAAAAAGAACGGAATCTTACAGCTTCTGTACCTTGTGTTAATTCATAGGAATGTTTTTGAAGGGACTGAAGTATTGTGTGCAAGAAACTTTGTTCTCAGGGGACAGATTTTAAGAGAGATGATTAGTCGAGAGGATAGACAGCAGTCTCTTGAGAGAAAAACCCGACTGAAACGAGCATAGTGTTTAAGACCGCCGAGCACGTTCTTAGGTGAAGGTACCGGAATATATGGAGCTAAAATTTTGGTATCTGGAGGGAAAGCTTAAGTAATAATACTACATCCAAGACAGGAAAATTTAAACCCTCCAAAAAGCATTTGGTTAGTTTGATGAAAACGTAGGCAAATCGTTGTTCAACACAAAAAGGACGAAAACCATGCATAGATCGAGTGGGATCATCCACAACAGTATCATACTGCTATTATTTAACACCCTCAATTTCTAACTCAAAATGATCGAACAACTGTTGCAAAATGGTAGATGACACGCTTATTCCGAATGGAAAAAATTTAATTTGAACAGACCAAAAGGAGCAATGATTTTTTCCCACGCACTTGATTCTTCGTTTAGAGATATTTACAACTGTGCTTCAGACAACGAAGCACATCTTACGATTCCTTCGTCATATATGTCCGCTCAGGTCTGCATTTATTCAAAGTCAGGCAATAGTTTCCGCAAATTTTTGATGTTTTTCACCCAGGTTTTAATTGAGTTACAATTGATATGGTACTATTTGGCGATTGTATACGAGTTATATCTCCCTTATGACACAACAAATAAAGTGCTTGATGAAGGAGCTCTCTCAAACTAAAAGGAACCACCTTGCACTTGGGAGAAATTAGATCACTTTTGAATCACGTTGTTGCAGGTCAGGAGAAGGTAACGTCAGCGGTTGATTGACGAAGAACTTTCCAACCAAGTAATGAAATTATGAGGTCAGTAACCAAGATCAAACAGTCGACAATATTTTAGGTGGTACCCAGAAAAAGGGTTTATGTTCTCTTGTTGGTGAGGTTAACAAAGTATGAACTGACTTAAATTGCCATGACCATTTCCTACGATATTTCAAGGCTACATTTAATTCATTCACACCTAGATATGTGGTTTTACAAATTTTAATTTGATGTTCATTGAGAAGTCACTGCTCTGTTGGCTGGTTGCTTGGTGATAAACTGGCAGTCTTGGGCTCACATTTTACTTGGTATTTAAAGTGATGACAGAACTCTTGGAGATCATTGGAACTTCACTCATCGAAATGTTTTTTAACAATAGTCCACACGAAATTTTCTGCTTTGTCCAGGACAGAAGAAGAATAACTGAGACGGTTTTATATAGGATATATTAAAACTATGATCATTTACTTTTCCCCTTCTTCTTTGATTTTAGCTGAATGAGAGGGATTTGTGCCGTCCTATTCTGTATTTTTCTATATGGATCACTGTTGTTCTGTCATGCACAACAGCAACAAGGTTATCAACTGGAGCCCCTAACGTAAGTGAATGTGCCACCAGTTTCCCCCATAAACCTGACAACATCTTAGATCTTATATGATACTGGCACCGAATCGAATCAGAGCAAATGAACTGGTTCAGGTGACCGTGTCCATATTTCAACTCCTCTACGAGCAACTGACAATTCGTCTGTCCATCAAAATTGACAATGAGGAAATTATTTCCGCACTGGAAGTTTTCAAATCTCCTGGAACTAGAATAATGCAGCTCAAGGTAATTTCTTCGGTCATGTTTTATTTCCACAGTCCAGCATAACCGTTGTTTTTTTGTTATTTTTATTCGTTTCCAGCCAAACAAAACTCGTCTGTGATTTTCAATGTATTTTCCATTACCTGCGCGAATTCACAGCAATTTTGTGACTATCGATTTCGTATTTGATGATAATTTATTTTCCTTCGAATAGGGCATTTATGATATTTTTACTGTTACAGTTGTGAAGCAAGTGCTGCAGAAACTCATCTTGCCTATTGTGAGATACACGGGTTTCCGCACTGGAACTTATACAGAAATAGAGAGGAGAAGATGAAATCAAATTAGGCTAAAGAGGTTTAATCAGAACTGTTTATTGCTTCCCTGACACTAAAAATAATTTGGAACGCATCTATCCTTTTATAACCGGGTAATAAGACATGGAACTCGGTTAAAAAATTACGTGACGAAAAGTCGGATAGTATTGCGCCCCAAAATAAAATAAAATAACTCGTGATTCTGTGCCTCCCCCCCTTTCAGTGGTTGTTAACCCTTTACCGTTTTCTTTTTTGAGCTCAATAAGTGCTTTATACTTAGTTTTTATGTGATGTGATATTTCGTTATGCGGTTGTTTCGCGGAGTTCCAATGCCTGTCCTCACGCATACCAGATCTTCATCCCTGTGCATTGAAGAAATCAAGCTGGGCAAATTGATTCCAGCAGTACCCTAAAATCGCAGAATATAATGATGCGTAACAAGCATGTGCACCGGAGATCTTATTTGCCGTTATTTTCTTTACTCAAAATCATTGTTTCAGATAATTTTATCATTTTTGAGAAAAATCAAAGAACACGTTACCAAATTCAAAAAATAAACATTTCGATGTTCAATAGAATTTCCAATAAGACTGTTAAACTTACCGTTCAGGAAAATTTTGGAGCAGTACAATTATTGTATTATAAACTTTGACCTGGTTTTTCCTGTAGAAAATGTACCACATCTTGAAGGACTAGCATACTAAAACATTAATCCAATTTCCTTCGTTTTTTCATTAATACTTGTCGCATTGTTCACTAGATGTTTTAACAAAGCAAGAAATAATTTTGCTCGGTCGTGAGATTCTAAAATAAATCAAAAATCGGTTTGTAAACCACATTGATTCGTGTCTGTTGTTTCACTCGCTTAGGTCCCGGACTACACCAGAAACCATACGTATTGGTTTCACGTTGAAGGATCGATTATCGCAAATAGTTCAATACTTTTCTTCAACCGCACAAAGCTCGAATTTGTTCCTAAATCCGAGTCACTATTCATTCAGGTAAGCTGACCACACTGAGCCGAGAGCGGAGTGTCTGCCTTGTAGGTCAGCAAACCCATCTATCATCAGAGTCAGGTGGTGCGATTTCGTGTGATCCCGGTCACTCCCGATCTGCTTCCATCTTATCCATCTCTGGTGAGCATTGAAGTGTTTGACGCATCCGGGAATCTTTTCAGACGTTGGTTGAACCCCATGACTAACACAGGCGGTGAGTTTGGAAAAAAAAACTGACATTTTACCTCGAGATCTTTATTCAAATTTGATTTTGTTCGGATATTGACTCTTTTGTGTTATATACATATGCATATATTTTTTCTAAATCTCGGATCAATTTTAAGATTCTAACTACTCACTGATTGCACCACTGACCGGATCAATTGGTACGGCATCAAATAAGTCATTAATTAAATGACATTGGTGAAGGATTTGATTTTATAATGATTTCTTCGTTTGTAGAGCACTCTAAGGATCGGACCTGGAACCTCAAAAGTAGAACGAAAGCACCCTGTGCACTTGACAATGGGCAGTTTATTAGACCGTGCTTAGAACCGACTACGCTAAAACAGCCACCTAGAGATGCCTCCTAACTTTTCACTTCACGCTTCGATCACTTTGTACAGAATATAATTCACCATGAAATTAGTAAATATATTACCAGAACATCTGTTAGATTTTCGTTCCTCCTTCCTTTGTATTTCATAATGTAACATTCCCCGTACAATCAGTTATTCGTGACAGGATAAAGAATAAAACTGCTTTGTGTGGCATAAAATCTCACAGAGTTTAGCGCTATGCTGAAAATTATGGCAGCTTTCACACATTCTACTCTACTCTACTTTCCGTACTTGTTGATTATTTTTTCTGGGAAGGAATAGCCGAATGACTAATCTCCGAGATAAGAGCAGAACAAAAACCAGGAGGCATTTGCACGGCGATGGATAATTGGTTGAATGAATGCTAAATCAATTCGGCTACAAGGTGAATAGTATGAATGCCTTAAATCTCTCTGATAGACAATGTAAAAAGGTTTACAACACATCAGAGCAAACTCGTTTTATCACCACCAAATCACCAGCCATTTGTTATACACTTTCGAATACTTTATGAAAATCTTCAAATCTTTAACACCTGTCCACATCCCATAAAGTTTAACGTGACGATTCTACTTCAGTGCAAAATTAATTTTGAACTGCTGACTGTCGCCTTGTGACTGGTTGAAACGGTTGATATTCTTCCACTTCGATTTTTAATCACAATGTGTTTGACAAACACAACTAAAAGTGGATAAAGCTCGTGCTGTATTAAAAGGTTTCATGCTGGGTACAAGTATTTGTCACAAATCACAAGTATTTGAATAAGGAATTGCCATGCAAACTCGTTTTAATTTCACCCAATTTTATCCACAGTGACCAAACAAACAGTTGCATTGATCTTCGTTTTTCTTTTGGTACACAGGAATTATTGAGCTAGATTTTCCATTGTCTGACATTGTTCAAGAAGGAGATTGGACTATTCGAGCACAACACGAACGCTTTGCCGCGGAACGAAAGTTCAAAGTGGTGGAATACTGTGAGTTTTTTATCAGCTATCTGCACTAGTTTCGATTATATATGTATATATGTATACATATATACACATATATAGGTCACTGTGACGAAAAATACATTTCCTGGGTGCAGGCATATGAATGAAAAGACAAAGGACTACAGTATACGCTTGCCTGGCGAGTGGCAAGAACCGCGAAGCCGGTCTTGTGCTTCCAAGGAAATTTTTTTCCAGTCATTAATACACTCCTTTTTGTAATACATATATGCATATATACACACAGATATTGCCTAGAACACAGGGATAGACGCGACGTATCTGGCCGATTGCATATGCGTTTGCGTATGCGTTCAGTAATTTATGATTAAGTTTTACTTACTAAGTATAATTAAGTAGTGTACCTTGAAAACGGAAAATTACAGTAATGAACACCTGACGAGTTTAGGATAAGGTCTAATAAGAACATACATGAGATGACCACCTGTACTGAAGTATACTTTCGTAGCTGAATTTGATTCCAGTTTCAGTCAAACAAGATGAAAAACGTTTTCATGAATTCGAAATTTTTCTCCGGTATATCAGTGAAGCAACTGTTTTTTCATGGAAAATTTGTTGTTCAGTTAGTAAAGTGAATAGCTTCATCTGAACTTTAGTTAACGACCAAGAGCGTCAACCAGTCAAAACCAGAGATGAGTTTAATTTCGTTATTATTATTTAGTAAAACCGCAGATGAAAAACAATTGTTTCAATACAGTACGTATCACATCACCTAGTCCATTTCGAAATCGAATTTCTGAAAGTCACAAATGCTCCAGGTGAAGAACGAAAACAAAGGAACTTCAAAGATTCAAAGATTTATTATGGGAATAACTTACAAGCTCATGCTTTTCTCATCCCATAGGTTCTTGCGGTGGAGTAAGAAACAGTGATACATACAATTCTTTGTGTAAAATGTCACGCGATACGTGCTTTTTTCAATGTTGCACGCAGCTTCACTTATGTTGGAATGTAATATGTGCTAATGTTTCATCGAGCCTCAGTTTGAAAGACTCAATGCTTGGAGCACAGACGACGTAGGATGGTAGAGAGTTCCAGATTGAACACACTCTGACTGCGAATGACTGACGCCAGAATTCGAAGCGGCATTTTGAGACCACTAGTTTAAATGGATGTCCTCTAAGATGAACGTTGGGTGATAATTTCAGAAGCGGGTGACACGGATTGCTTGGGTTTTGCATTATTTGGTATACCATAATCATATCTCCTCTGATGCGCCGGTAATTATTGGAATATAACCCCAGTGATTTCAATCTCTCTGCGTATGAACACCGATTCAACCCCCTGACCATTTTGGTGGCCATCCTTTGTGGACGCTCCA
>UZAN01044238.1:7203-21191 GCA_900618425.1 Echinostoma caproni | reverse complement strand
CAACAGATTCTATCATCAACTCTTCGTGTGTCAACCTTAAATCCAGGATGAATGGTGATTGCAAGTTTCCGACTCTGGTATGCTCCTTCACGTGGTTGTACAGTGGTTGTGAGGCAATCAGCTTTATGATAACGATTTCACTGAGGAAAACTGAAGATAAATAGGTGGATAACGTATTTACGGCTCTTCAGTACTCAATTCAAACCTAGAAGGGATTAATGTTCAGGTAATGTTATTTACCTCGAAAACCCGCGAAAATAATGCTGTGTAACAGAGCGACTTCTAACATTGGGATTCTAATTGTCGTACACAATAAGGAAAAAAACATTTGGAGGAAATTCGTAAGGATCGGTAAAATTATCATAATATTCCATAAGCGGATTTCGAAAAGTGTTTGCTTCGATCGCGAAATCGGTTGCATGTTTTCAGAAACTGTTCATCTCAAAAATTTAATGCCTATGCTATGATGAGATGCCGGGATTCACTTAAGCTATTTAGAAAAACTTAAAATACAGAATCATAATCACTTCAATGTGACAAGATGCTGTAGTTTTGGCGCATCCAATCCCGTTACGCTCGAGGTTCAAAGCTTAGTCCTGCTATTTTTCACACCAGCTGACCACTTAAATATATTCGGACCAGCCACGAAAATATATTTTAGTAAAAATGAATTTTAAACATCTTAACTGATATAAATGGTCTGTGAGATTTAGGTTTAAATGTTAATAACAGTGTCACAACCACTGACGCAACGATGCAGTAAAGTAGCTTATTGATCACCTGGACTTTACGAGTAGGTTTTCAGATTGGATAAATTACCTAAACGTAGGAAACAAACATAAACCCTAAAAAGAAGTGATGATTTGGATTTCACCTAATACTGAGCCAGAGAATGACGAATTGAGAAGATGATAAGATTTAACAAGGTCAAAACAACTGAAATGTAATTAACAGTTCAGTAATTCACACTTAGTTTGATCTCCATACGACGAAATGTATCATGTATTTCAACTTTGTTTTGCCTCATCAGCGGTGCGAATACACATACACACGGAAATGAAGATCAAACCTTTAAAACTGCATAATAAAAGAAAATATCGGGTGACCCAAAAGACTATTTCTCTTTATCAATACATACAATACATCACATTTCATCTTCTTAAGCTTTTAGTCAGCAGCTGACTTTACTCCTTTTCACACTAATGGTCATATTTTACAACTTAAGAATGAGGATATAGTGGGTTGTATGGTATATATTACGTCTAACGTCAAGCCTTGTTTTTTCTTTCACATTAAGTGCAATCGCAGCGTTTTTGAAAAAAAAATAGACCATCCAGAAATTTTACCCATATTTCCAATCTGAATTCATACAAATAAAGGGTTTGTGTTTTGAGTTTTCTTAAGTTGCCTCAATCTTTGAGGATTCTTCTGTTCCCCTCAGATTTACGCCAGGATTGAGAATCACTTATGAGTACGATAAACAGAGACTGTTGCCTATTAATTCCTATGGGAAATACAAAAAGTTTTTAATTACATGCAACAATCTTTGACGACATGCCTCAGGGTTAAGTGTTTTCACCGTCAATCCGACGTTTTGTGGTGCTTGTCTCCGTACGTATAGAGACGCAGTACGAACCGAAGCGGTTGTCCATTACCTCTTCTTAGCCTTTATATAAAAATTCGGATTTAAAATAAACCTCTGTCCCCAAAGAGTGAAACCCCGTTTTAATCTCATCGAGATTTGTTCAGTTTTTGTTGTTATTTTTACACCTATTCATAAAAATAAAAAGTCATAAGGGAGCACAACTCGTGAGGTTCTAGTATCATTCATACTTATCACTTTTTCCTAACGCGAGAAAAGTGGAACTGTAAGAAAAATCATATACCTAAAGTAACTCGTACTTCCACGCATAGAAATAAGGAAATTATTTGACTTTTTTGGATCCTACTGAAGGGCGACCGCTTTGGGATGTGAACGTTACCCTGCCATTACGAATCACGGACAATGAACTGGCTCTGTACGGCCTGATTATGGCGAACTATACCAGCGGCAAGGCAGTGAACGGTAATGCAACCGCATTGATTCAGCTCCGGGAGGCCGGAGCCACACGATGGACTTCGGCACCGAGGGCACAGCTGAAAATACAGTTGTTGGCGGTAAGCATGGCACAAAACTAGTGAAAACTCATCTATTCTGATCACATTGGGTGGATTTTCGTGAGTTATGCGATTTATCGTGCAGGTCCTCTTTCATTCGTCATGGTAGCGTTTAAACTAAGATTAAAGTTGACAACCGTTTGACTCTAATAGACGAGGGAGTAGCTGCGTTTAAGCATACAACAAAGGTATACATACATCTCTTACTGTTTATTCAAAACTTCAATAAATCAATGCGCTTCCATACTTCTATACGTTGTATGAACAAATATTCTGTTTTCCCCCGCATCTCCGTAGTTGTACACTCTTGGAGGTGAAAATTGCGAAGATATTGCACCAAGTGAAATACAGAATGATACTCAAAGTTTAGACGACCGCCTTTTATGATCACCAAGCTTGTGTGTAAGCAGGTTCTTTATATACTTAAACATATATATATATATATTATTTGACATATACTGATTGTGAATGTACGGAAAATTTTTCATGATTGTTGCTTTGTGCATTCAGTACTTTTTGACCGCCACGTAAGTCCACGGCAAATGGCTATTTCAAGTGCAACTTTTGCTTTTCATCGCACAGGTGTCTAGGTCTTCTTGATACGCTCAATACAAAATGACTGCACATGAACTCACTAGCACCCGTAAACGGCGTTCAAAAGATCAATGGAGGCAGCATTTGTACAATAATAATGTAGTTTCTCCGAAGAAGTACTGTTATGCCGTAAAATTTCCAGGTGATCAGTTTTCAAACTGTCTGTAGCTCTTGCATACACAGTTCACCCAAACTAACAAATCCCAAAGGTCCGGTATGGAAGGCGGGCATCATATTTTGCGCTACATTCTGAAAGCCTCATCAGATGGTATCCTCATTGAGTGAACAAGTTTCGTCGACCCCGAAAATGTTCTCTCCTGACGAGATGACCCCGCGAACGTATCCAATGCTTCCGGGTCAAACAGTATTTGGAGGGTATCAGAAAGTCAACATACCATATTTTGGGTATAGTGTATGTTATAAGGTCAATAGCACAGCAATGTCGGTGGAGATAATAGTTGAATGCACTGTGAACCATCCCTTGGGAAACTTTACACATGGTAACAGAAACTTCGGTGAATTATAATCCTCACATACTGCGTAGTGTTTTCCACATTATGACATTTGGGGTTACGGTTCATGTTACACCTAGACTTTCCGCAATGAAAATACTGGCTCTCGTAACTCTCTGACTATGAAGATGGGTGGATGGATGGGTGACTCAGTCATAACAAAACTTGGTTGGTCTCAGCTTTCGGTGTACAAATTACAATTACTTTTTCCTTAACCAGTTTATATTAAGTCGATTTCGGATGATTATATTTGAAATGATCGGCCCGGTGGTCGGAAGGTACATACCACGTGGATATATACGCAAGCTACAAACTACAGTGAAACAATATAATATCGCGATAAGCAAGGCTTTAATCGAGTCCTTTTCTTCCTTTTTCTTTCTCGTAATGGTATTATTTGATAACCATCAATAATTTTTGATTTCATGATGAAAAATCAAGATTGTTTTCGATTATTTGTTGTTTTTCCCTAGTTACTATCAATGACATCATTATTTTTTTTCCACGTCTCGTTGAAACGATACCAATATAGTTAGAAGGAGTTGGTGACCTTCTGATCACCTTGGACGAGTTGCGTCGTGCTGCCAGTGCTAACGGAGGAACTAACTCTTTAGCCAACACTGAAGTATGGGTCAATGTGACGTACTACAGTTGGTGGGAAAAAGGTACTCGACAAGGTTGGGCATACACACAAATTTTCTCCTCAAATCCGTTGATCAAATTTCTGGGCGGTAGTGTCCGTCCGTTCAAGCCCAATCTCTATTTCACTGTCTATGTAAGTTATCGGAATCCATGGTTTACAATGGACCAATGATTTGCGTAATATATATATATATATATGCCCCGTTTATCCGAACCCCGTTACAAATGAGCTGTATGTTATGTGTTAGCCTAATGTAGACAGTTTTGACTGTCCCGTCTGTGTCGAAACATGAGAAAAAGTCCAGAACACTCTTCCGGGCACTCGATCAGGGAGAGTTCAGATGCGCGACTCCAAAGTGACGCGCGGGCGCCCACACAAACACACAACGCAAGCTTTCCAGCGGATTCCGATCACGTAACTAGAATACTACATTGAATTTGCACAATATCGAAATCTTGTTTTCCTCTTTATGGTGAGAGTTAAAAATATCTTATACACACAAACACAGGAACTTTATTGATTACAATGATCAGCTTACTTCAGGTGTTATTTTGTAATCGGTAGCATTGGTATCACTCACTATACCTTCTGTCTGATGGAAAACGCGTTGAGGGTGATAACAATGATAATGTGAATTGAATGTGGAATGTATCATCTCCAATTGGGTCAATGAATTTGCACCATTGATGAGATCCATCCAGACCGAAATGGCTTTACTGTGCTCCAAACATTTTTACACTTCATGTTTCTCTTACTCTGAGAATGAAATACATATATCTGGTATTCCTATCGAATTTTCCGGTGTTATTTTGAAATAAATAACTGTTTGAACTGTATGGTGTAAAGAAGTGCGGTTGTATGTCTACAACACGAAAGGAATTCTTCAGAGCGAAACTGTTTCTCATTTATTGTTGGATGAATACACACACATGCGGATAGGCTGAAATTGGCTCTCTCGTCAAGTGTGCAATCAATGACAAGGTCAATGTGTGTACAGCTAAAGCAGTTGCTGTTTGTTTTTAATTCTCATCATCTTCAGTTGGTGGTCTACATGCCCGATGGAAGTATGGTACGATTTACCGGAAACAGACGCGTCACCCTATCGTTCTTTTGCAATGAGAACACGTACACCAATGAGGTTTCATTGATGGTTCCGGATGATGGTGTGATTTCCTACACCTATCGACCGTCTGGTGATAATTGTCTCGTATATCGTTTACAGGTAAGTTAACCGATTTCAACGGTCAACAATGCGTTTTAGTAACTATACTGATTTCGAATTTGAGGTTCTCTGGGGAAAGGCATGTTAGCTTTACGCCGTTAGTTTTTCGCTAACTTCGTCGGAAATTTATAGTATGGTTTAGTATAGTATAGTATAGTATGGTATCGTATAGTATAGTATAGTATGGGATGGTACCATTTTCTTGAATGTCTCAAACGCATGATGTAAAATCTTTGTGTAGAGTTTCAAGTGGAAAGGGTTTGTGCTTGAATCAACAGTAATTTTTGATGATGGAAAACTCATTCGGTTCTCGATTTAATTGACCAAATCTGTTCCGTTGTTCATTTGGTTTCCCCAATTTTCTCAAAAATTGTAGGCATATTACTTGGACGAAACGGATCGTGTGCTGTCCAGTGCTGAACAACGAATCTTCCGCTACCACTCCTATTCCAACACGTATCTGCAATTGTCCACGTCCACACTTCAAGCTCGGGTAATTTTGTGAAACTTCCAATGTGTAGCTCAGTTCATTTGATTAAAAGGCCGTTTGTTTTCGTTTTAAAGAAATTCGATTTCTTTATTAAGTTAAAAATTGGCAAATATTATTCAGCTGATTACTTTTTAAGTCAACGAGTGATTTCAAATAGAACAAGGGGTGGCGAACAAGCTCGTTTTCGGTGATTCGTGGTCATACCAAATACATCACAATAAATATTACACCGTTTATATATAAATCAGTATTCAACCATAAAAACGCAAACCAATGTTTCGGGAAAGGGAAAATAACCTCATGGGTTGTCCGGGGCTAAGTTCATCTTGGGACCGGATATGGAATTCTCAATGATCACATAATCGTTAGGTCATTCGATCGTTGGGATCACTCGGAATATGGGGTGTGTAGGGAGTGGGACAGGGGAGCTTACGCGCCTGCACAAATTATTTTTGCGCACACTCAGGGGGGTGACGCAGCCGAATTCCTACCGCTTCCGCTGTGGCTAGCATACGACAGCGTTATATTTATTGTGATGTATTTAACGTGACTACGAATCACTGAAAAAGAGCTTGTTCGCCACTCCTTGTTCGATTTGAAATGTGCTCTGTGGGACTGTTTAGACAATTAAATGAGTGATATTCATCGTTGATAGCTTCTACCCTCTCCTGTTTCCCAGGTGGTTGTCCAAATGTCTGAATTACCGCATTCACTTACTTACAAACAATGTGAGTAGTCAGATGAGATAAACGAAACAGATAACCTACCTCAGCTGTGAAAAGCTCTCGCTGAAACGAAGCGTGTCGTCGTAATGGATGGATTTCTTTTTCGCTGAACAGATCGAAGTGATCTATGCAAGAGAATGTATAATCTAATTTATCTACTCCGGAACCGATAAGAATAAGATTTATTTTGTTTTATTCTCACCCTGCAGGTCAATGAATTCCTCGTGGTTACTGTTCAAACAAATTATCCCACAGATAGAATCCATTATGTGGTAAGTTATATCCTATTTCGCTACGATGAAGGAATTCCGTTTTGTGAATTTCTAGTAAATGATCTTAGATATAAGTGTTCGTCATTCTTTATTGCTGAACAGTGTTCTTTGTTAAGGGTTAAAATAAATCCCACCTGCTTACAAACTCGGTTGTAAACGTGAGTTATCTAAGATGTACAATTTTTGTTTTTCGCCAGTTGGAGAAACCACTTACACGGAGACGGTAGAATGTTGTTACTCAGTACGGTATTCCAATTCATGGGAAAGTCTCGAGAAACGGGATGCTAAAACGGCCTTTATTTAGTCAATCTCGTACCAAGTTACATCCACTGGAAGTGACATTTTACAATACATTTCCAATTTTTATCGAAACCAAGCCAACCGAATACTTAATACCGCATAATCCGAATATGCAATGCTACCACTCTTTCATATATGATAGTTCTTCAATTATTCGTCTACCGATGCATGAGTTGGTCATTCATCAGCCAAGGTTCAATATCGCATTCGATTAGGGACATCTCCCCGGGTGCGACGCACACGCAACCGTGTTCACTGATTGTTTAGCTCCTGTGACGAACGCATACAAATGTTAGCAGTTCGATGTGATTTCATTTGTTGTACCAATGTGCAAAAGCTTATCTGTCGTAGAGAAGAAAAAGAATGTGTTGAATAAGCTGATTCAACCTGGTACGACTTAGATCTCTGAGGTACAACCCATGAGCAATTGAAGAAAGATCTTTTACAATGTTCTACTCAATAGAACTGCTACCAGAGAATTGGTCAAAACTGGTGTATCACTGGAAACATAGGAGGTCGAAACCAACAAGATGCCCCAGACAGTTAATAAGCACACGTTCAAATGATGTTAATTTTTCAGGTTTGCATTGAAAATTTGATTGCATCACGAAATACAGTGATCGAACTTTGAGCATGGTTACCGGTATTGTTCCATGGTTCACAGGAGATAGCTTTGTGATATAAGCGTTTGTCAGAAATAAAGCATCAAGCCTCAGACGATCAATGGCTTCCGGAGCCCAGAAATCCAAAGAAAACCTAACGTTACTACTTAGTGGGGGCAAGGCTGGGGAAAACTTTCACCGCTGGTTATTAGTAAATATTAAAATCCTTGATATAACAGTGGTTCAACTGGAAAAAGCTTGCCATGCAGTTCAAATTCTTCGGAAAACATATGGATTACTTCTGCATTATTCCAAATTTGGTTGTTATGATGTCAAACCACAACATGATTTCTCCCAGATGACCTGTTTTGTTTTACGATCATCGCCGGAAACAGTTCGGCAACAGTCACGAACCTAAATTTAGTATGGTTGCTTCGAAACTGTTCAACAATGCTACAATCAACGGACTACTGAAGTATGCGGTCAATCTAAGCATGTTAGTTGACTTCTAACGGAGTGGAAACTTAAAACGTGACGATTTGTGATTCTGGTTCAAATAAATCTCCGTAATTTCTGCAGCCTTTCCTTAATATCCATAACCTATTTCACTCGAATAAGGTGTTCACCAAAATCAAGACCGCGTCTGCTACACTGAGATTGTCCACAATGATGAGAACTAAATCTAATCGATCGATAATCTCTGTCAAACTGACGTGCCTGTGTAAACGGGTAAACTACAACTGCAGTTGACCTCGCCAGGAAGCGAGAATTTGGGGTAAGATATTAGATCACCAATGGGTCGATGACCCCCCTTGTACTGATGCTCTTGTGCAAACGGGTGAACGATAACTGCGGTTGATCCCTCTGTTAAGCGGTAAAATGGGTTAAGATACTAAATCTCCAATTAGTCGATACACTGTCTGTCTGAACACCACGTAACATGTGTCATAAGCTAATAAAATACGATGATCCAGGTTCGGTCGACCAAACCGACAATGAGTTGACTTTGTTCATAAAGTGGTTCAACATGTGGTATAAATACCTAAGTCACTGCGGAAAGCACAACTGTTTCATTCTTCTTATGAGACATTCACGGTGCTCCCAACCGGGTCAAGAACCCAGGGTTGAACGATTGTAAACCAGTATGATTCGACCAAGTGCATTGCAATAAATAACCTAGATGTAAAGAGTTACTAATCGAATCTATCGGACTGAGGCTGGGCGTAATGAAGTAGAAAAACTGTACCTGGCTCATGACACATAAAATGTCTTTTCGCGATTTTGTGTGCAAGCCCTTGCCACTAGAATGGAAACACAATTTCACACTGTAGTAGAATGGAGGGAGTAGGTTTCATTGAAGTCTGGCGACATCTTTATAAACATTCCTTCAAGGAGAGGTCAGTATGGATAACCAAACTCTTCAGACAGAAAAAGATCACAATGCAGAGTATAGTGCTCTCCGAGTTAAGTATCAATATTCACAACACATCCGACTGCGTGAGATTGTTTATTTTGAATTCCGCTTCGACTGAACGGCGGATAATCATGCGTAGTGGAGAGACAGAAAAGTGATAAAAGTTAGGCATTTTTTTATCACTCCCGTTTATTTTGTCACAAGTATGCCATGTATATTCGCAAACTACTTGAAGTCTATACTAATGACTGACATGATATGTCAAAGTTCCCGAACTTTGCTTATTTTATCGAATTATTGTTCTGAGCTTCCAGTGTTTTCAGCGACAAGTAACGCACTGAATTTGCATGAAAAATAGCCAAACCACGTCTCCGAAGCCGAGTTGTCCACTATTTGTCAAATGTATTGCACGAGGGCCGACAAAGAGCATTGGACACCCGTTTCATCTGTAATGTGTTCTATTTCTCTATCCCCAACTGAGACCTGAATCGCGCTCCTCCGAGCTGGAATTTAAAACCCCCAAACAGTCGACAGCCAGTACTTCAAAACACAGTGTTATGAAACTTGGATAATTTCCTCGTTCGGATCAATGCGAACTCACACGTGCCAGGTTTTGTGTCAGAAACAACAATAAATGGACCTTGGGTTCAGTGAAATTGCACGAAAATAAATTAAGAACATGTTCAACTGTTGCAGTGTTTTGTACACCTATTTCATTGATATATTTTGTTCAATCGTGTGCATGAGATTCACCGTCGCAGGCCAAAGCATGTACAACTACTTATTATATTTAAAACGTGAATTCACTTTCACATTTATCAATTTGATTTCAAAATTTTTCCCAATTATCCTATTCAGATTGTCTCAAACGGGAATATTCTAACTGCCGATCAACTCACTATGCCGAATGCCGTCACTTCACGCACATTCTCCATTGCCGTATCACGGGCAATGTTTCCCGTGGCACACTTGGTGGCCTATTTCATCAAAGATCGAAGTGAGATAGTGTCAGATGCATTGACATTTTATACCAACTACACGAACCTGAACAATGTGCACATGATCGTGAATCGAGGCAAGGATTTGAATCAAGACACGGTCGAGATCAAAGGTTTTACCACACCCGGTGCCTATTTGGCTTTCAATGTGATACATGCGGATTTGTACAAGTTTGCTGACAAATCGTTCTTGCGTGAGATCGATGTGAGTTTGACAGAAATGCAAAACACCGTTAGTCATGTTCAGGTTGTGATCGGTGCAGCGCTCTCGCACAGTTCAGCATAAGCCGATACAAATCAAGTCCCAGGATGCACTGCTCATCCATTATGGACAGAATTTTCAACGAAAAACTCGTTACAATTTTAAATTGGCCAACATGCGAATAAAACGACTCGTTTAGCGTATTTGAGAATATTTTCTTTACGAACCAGTCTCCAGTCTTAATGAACAGACCGATGTTCTGCACTAAATTTTCACGGTTATCATCAAGTATTTTTCCGAATATCAGCTGTGATGAATAAACGTATATATATATGTATATATATATATATAAATATATATATATATAAGTATGCAAGTAAGTAAGTAAGTAAGTATGTATATATGTATGCATGTAGCTGACTGTGCGTAACCATCCTTCATTTCATTTGTGTCCTTAATTGGCAACTACTTATCGACTGACTGTGTTTAAACGCAGTTAATGGGTGCATGATGCTGTGTCCGCCCTATACAGTTGAAGGGGAGGTTAGCCCATAAGGTCAGTTCAAAAATCGCGTTAGCGACCGAACCAACTACTATCTACCTCCATGTATACACATATATATCATAGTAAGTAGTATGTGAATGATCGGATAAAATTTCCCCTGGTTTCACCAGGTTCGCGGTTCTTGCCGCTCGTCAGGCATGTGTATCTGGTAATCTTTTGCCCCTTCATTCATATACTTGTACCCAATAAGTGTATTTTCGTCACACCAACCTTGTTTGCAACACCGGGTGACCATTGGATAGACAGTTCTTTCAGAGCTAGTCCTTTGGAGAATCAATGCTATGATTTGATGTTTTGTAAGTGGGTTAGATGCTACTAACCGCAACAATATATACATATATATACAGGCGCTCACGCGGACGCCCAAACACATTCACAGTTTACGCCAATCAATACGTCGTTCAGTGGTTATCCTATTTAATCCGGGTGAAATGTTGCACGTTTTGCCCAGTCAAATGTTTCCTTTTTATTTTTGGGCACACCAGCTAAGCTAAGACCTGGCATGAGGGTATGAAAACCCTAACCAGGAGACTAGGTCACATAGGCCACTCCCTGGCTGGGAACTTCGGGATGATGGTCACCGATCGTTAGAGACACTGAGTGATATGGCTGGGTGTCGCAAACAGTGGGGCTCGCGCATCCATTCGTTATTTTCTTAACACACTCTATATGTATTCCCCATCTTCCGCTTGAATTTGCTTCGACATTCCAATCTTCACTTCGCTCTTTTATCCAAATGGGCAACCAAAAGACAGCAACCAAAACCGGCGCAAGAAAGTGCATGGTTAATGGTTATAAAACAGAAACTGAAACTGAAACACCTCTGTGCCTTCACTTAGTGAACCATTTGGGCTTATCGATCATTCATACCGGTCTTCATAACTGCAGTGATGAAGTTTGTTCAGCGGCTAAATGTAATGAGATGCAAATTCTCCAATATTTCTTTTTCTCTGCCCCGTTTTTTTCGAGAACATTTTTGGCCTTCCAGATTTACAAGTACCAAACAGCACTGGATATCGCCAGGATGTCAAACGAGGTCAAACTAATTCCCATTACCACCCGAAATAATTTGTTGTGATCTCTCCACCTGAGAAAAGTTGGAAAACATTGCAGTCAGTGTTTTCATATACCCATCTTACGACACATCTGCTTGTAATATTACATCGAACTCTGGTTTGGTTCCTTCCATTCGATTTCCTGATCCAGTTAGGTGATCCAAGTTGTGTGTAAGATGAGGCTGAATTGGTTCGATATGGTCCAATTTGGTGTAAAATGTTTACGGCTATTCGTTTTTTGACGATCAAATAATTACTACTAGTCATAAACCTAGCACAGAACTTATTTGATTTGACGAAATATTCCTGGTCCAGTAGATCACTTTACTCAGATCTGCCTCCACAAACCCTAGTCATATAGTCACTTTAATCTTAATATTTTAGATTTAAACATAGATTTACTTCCAGATACTTGGCGTGCTTGTCGGTAGTTAGGAATACAGCTTTGTTTCAAAAACTTGTGTTTAGGGGGAACTACGTTTTTAACTTCATTTCCATCTGTTAAACGTAATGAGCGAGGGGGTCTGTTCTCTCGCAAATTTCACGCCTGTTAGTGTTTCGGGTCCGTTGAAAATAAGTCCTAAGGTGCTTCACCGCCACCTGAGCATTACTAACGGTGTCTTGCTCAGTTGACCCAACAAAGTAATCCATGCACCAGAAAGCTAACCGTTCAACAGTTTCGACTGTCTCTCCTGTGCACTCGAAATCTGCATATTTCGAACAGACCCGTTACTATGCCGATTTCCTTTACCCACTCCGTTGCTTTTCCCTTATTTCACTATCTTGTTTAATTTTTGGGCATATTGCTCTGTCCACCGCTTTGCACAAACCGCTTGTAGATTCCTGTCTCGAATAATTATCCGTTTTGATTTGTGGCATTACACTTTTATCCTGTTCAGTCTTTAAGCCGATCGTTTATAGCCTCCTGTACATATTGATATAAAGCAGTCATAGCGACCACACTGAAGTTATGATATTAGATAAAATATGATATCTTCACGCAATCCCCGCGTCAGATTGTGGATGAATTGGCCACTTACAGTGAACAAAGTCAAGCCCCGTTTATGCACACATGGTATGAGAACATGATGGATATACAACGTGTCTATGTGCCTGCACCCAGTTTTGGTGCGGACGCAAACACCACAATGAACGTGTCCGGTCTGATCCTGTTCACTGATGCGAATTTCACCAAGGCAAACTTCTATCGTGAGTTCAAGCTCTGTCGCGATTCTCGAATCCGCGTATCATTTGCATTTCCTTGTTGTCCCCAAGTCGTTGGACTTTACAGTTTATACTGTTTTTTAGATCTTGCTTTATATATCAAGCTCAATGCTTTCATTTCTGCTTTCCTTGCTTATCTGGTTACCGATTCTTTCACGCAAAATCGCAAATCAATGTTCACTCACTGCTTATAACCAAGTTATGAACACCACTTCTCTTTGAAGATGACTGCGAACCAAGGAAGTTTATGTAAATACCGGCATAGTTACTGCATTTCATGAATATAAAACAATCGAATCAGAGTCCCGCCTCAGCTGTCTATTTATCTACATATACCCATAAAATCACCAAACGAGCTATCGGACACTAGGTAAACAGTGGGTTGCTCGATCATCGGAGCTTGGAAAATGTTTTAGCCTCCATGTCTTGTTGCATGCATAAAATCTGGTTGAACGCGCGCAGACTACATCCAATCCCCAACTTTCAAACAGATATCACATCGATAGCACAGGTCATTGAACATTTACAAACCGTAACTGCTCGTGAGATGTGGCATAGATTCAAACCAGTAGTACATTCCCAGTTGAGCTGTACACTACGCATACCGAGTTCAACTACATCACCAAACAAGCCACCGGGTGGGAAGCCAGCAACAAACAGACCACTTCAAAACACAGATAGCTTTTCATTTGAGCCGACAGTTTGATGCCACTACCTTAAAATAAAGATGGTACAGTATCTCTAATTGCTTGGAATATAATAATTGGCCAAACACCATTTGATCGCGCTTGTCAAGGAGCAAACAAGTGAAAAGTTTTGAATGCAATGAAATGCGGTAATCTTGCCCTCCGAGAAAATGTCAGACAAGGGGCGACGCGTAACGATTTCTGGACAACGAACCATGGGCCAAAAGTGTCGATTCACTTTCTGATCCGATATATGTCAACCGTGGGGTTCCACAAGGATCAGTGCTAGGCCCACGTCTTTTCCTTGTCTTTATTAATGATCTTCCA